>JAPYZU010003251.1:0-11276 GCA_030523005.1 Tryphoninae sp. B BG-2022a
CATATTTAATTTACAAAAACAAAACCAAAAAAATTATAAACACACTAATAAAATTATTTTAAACTCGAAGGTTGAAAATTATTTTCAAAATTCTTGAACCACGTGGTGTTGTTCGAGTTCGCATGAATAACTCTGCGGATTTGCTATAAGTATACAATGTTATCGGTGCACATTGTACATAAGGAAAGCCGGAGTAGAAAAAAGGAACAAAAAAGCCGTGAGGATAGATGTTTGCCCGATTCGAGTCTCAGGGCGTTCGATAGACGTTCTACACGAGATATTTCCTTCGCTCGTAGTTCCACGAGTCTACACACGAGAAATGCGACATGTTTACGTTGAAATCGTGTGATTTCTACAATATATATACATATGTAGCCTTACGACGAAGTGTATCGCACCGATTAACATATATATATATACACACACACACAAACGCACGTGCACACCTACAGGATGAGCCATTTTAAGTGTCGTTGGTCGATTTTCTAAATATTGTTTAAGAAACCTTACCCAATTTCACGTATTTTATACCTCTTGCAATTTTTCTCTCAAATCTTCGGTTCTCGAGTAAAAAATTCATGAAAATCCAAAAATTCGTTCATACTTTTTTAGTTATCTTGAAAAATAAACATTTTAGGAAAATATTTTTGGAACAAAAGATTCTTGTTTTTTTATGACAAATATAAATTGGCTAAAAAAAATATTGGTTGTGATAAAAAAAAGGATTTGACCTCGAAATGACATTGAAAGGTTTCATCTAAGATCGAACGAGTAATACGATTTTATCTTTTTCTTTGAATCTTGAAACTTTTGTAGGAAACTTTTTTTTTCACCAATATTGTTTCTGTTGTATAAAGATTATTTGGTGGATTTAAAATGGTACAGACTGTAGGCACGCTGTATCGATGTTTGATTACAACGCGGAGCTGCATAAAATAACACAGTGCCCTGTCAGTCTACATTGGCAAGAGTAAACATCGAAAATAGACTCATCGAGGAGGTGGGGGGGGGGGGTACAGCGAAATGAGATTAGAGTGGTACAGTGATTGGCCGATATAAACGAACAATAAAATATTCCTATTACAGGCAATTTATTTTAAGAGACGACATACTCTTGACATAAATTGAAGAAGAAAAAAAAATAAATAAATAAACAAAAACAAACAAACAAAAATTGCACTTAAATCGATTAAACATTGTGGTGAGAAGAACGAGGCTGAATTCTTCGTAATATCAGATCTGAAGAAAATATAAATTAGTTAAATTAATTAAAAAATTAATCAATAAATTAATTACAAATTATATTCTGTAAAGATAATTTCGAATATCTTTTTTATTATTGAATAAATAATTTTGATATCGTTGCATTCCTTTAACAGATAATTGAGAACAGATTTTTTATTTTCCAATTTCAAAATTATGAAAAATAAAATTACAAATTACATAATATTTGTATATAGAACGTTATCGACTTTTATTTTTCGATTAAAAAATTATGAATTATATAATCTTAAATCAATTAATAGAAATTAAATAGAAAGCTACAAATCAATTAACTTAATTAAAAACTTAATCAATTAAATTAATTAAAAATTCTTTTTTTAAAGATTATAATTTCGAATTTTTTATTATTATTGAATAAATTATTTTGATATCGTTGCATTCCTGTAAAGAATAAATGAGATCTGATTTTTTATTTTCCAATTTAAAAATTATGAAAAGTAAAATTACAAATTACATAATATTTGTATATAGAACGTTATCGATTTTTATTTTTCGATTAAAAAATTATGAACTATATAATCTTAAATCAATGAATAGAAATTAAATAGAAAGCTACAAATCAATTAACTTAATTAAAAAATTAATCAATTAAATTAATTAAAAATTCTTTTTTTAAAGATTATGAAAAGTAAAATTACAAATTACATAATATTTGTATATAGAACGTTATCGACGTGATAAATATTTTTTTTATTTATAATAACAATAAATCGTGATAAACAAATCCAATAACATCGTAACAATGTTACAATCCGTGAATTTTGATATAAGCTTGAACAAACGTGAAAAACGAATTTATTTTAAGAAAACGACGAAATTATGTCAGTCACAGAGAAACCCTGAGTTCTTCGTTCAACGACACTCGCTTAAATATAAACCGTGAAAAAAAAACGCAAGTTACTGTCCGCTAGGCAAAAAATTCGGTGACCGTGACGATTTTTTTAATATTTCCAAAAAAAAAAAAAAAAAGAACAAATTATTGTTATTATTTTTTCTTTAGAAATCTCCTTACAAGCCGAGAGCTCTCATAATATTTTCATCAAATTATACGTTTACAGATATTTTAGTTTACATCTCGAAAATTCTGCTAAATATTTTTTTTATAAACCGAATATATCTCGAGATAAAATTCTGATAAGTGTTTACGAGGCCGAGACGTTACGTAACGAGAGTACGAACGAGTCATCGAAGCGAGTAATCGGAAATATTGCATCGACGATCGGTAAAATTTTATATTGCGGAAAATTTTGCGAAATTAAAGAATTCGACGAATTTTTGATAAGATAATTTTTCTTTTTTTTTTTTTTTCATCGACGATGATTAATTTTTGAGTTTTGATTTGTTTTTTTTGGTACACAATCGAATTTTTATTACGATAAAGTAATATCTCTTGTTGGGAAACAAAAATCGTTTTTTTTTGGGGAATTTTTTTTTTGGGGGAATTTTTTTTTTGGGGAATTTTTTTTTGGGGAATTTTTTTTGGGGATTTTTTTTTTTTTTAATAAAAAAGGAGTTCGGTTTGCCCCTCCCCCCTTTCTCTCAAAGTCTTTTTGGGACGTGGACAATTGTTTTGGGAATTCCATCGAATCGGATTACACGTGCGCGAGGTCGTTGAACTTTCCGGTTTAACTATGCGACTCTTTCGAAATAATCGCGAATTTACCCGGCGAACTTCGTAAAGGAAAAAAAAAATAAAATAAAAAAATAAGAAAATGCAAATTTTTGGTTACCTTTTGTATTCTTACGCAACAACTTTTTCAGTTCTCGCACAAAGACACGGTCTAGTTGGGAATCGACCAAAAAAAAAGCTGAGGTCGATCAACGTGGCGAACCAACGAAATTCTGAATGTCTTCTCGGAATTAAGAAATTAAACAAAAAAAAGATTTTTTTTCAATTCTCATAATTTCGCTTACCTCCGTCGGATTTCGGTTTTTATTCGAGGAGTTTGAAAATTTTTCGATAAAATTGTGTTATAAATTAAAAAAAAAAAAAAACATAATTATGGCTAATTAAATCAACAAATAATATAGTTTGCCACAATGAACAAAAAATATTCCACTTTAATAATGCAAAAATAATAATAAATAATTTGGAAATATATTTCAGAATTATTTATAATATATTTCAGAATTCTTGATAATTATTATTTAGAATTATTTATTATAAATAATTTTAAAATGTATTACAGAATTATTTATTATTATTATTTTTGCCTACCATCCCAATAATAGTAATAATCATAATAATAACAATAAATAATATTTATTATTTTTAATAAATAAATATTTAATATTTATTATAATAAATAATATTTATTATTATTATTATTATTATTACTATATATTTATTATTATACTAGTTATTATGATAAAATAATTACATTATATATATATATATATATATATATATATATATATATATATTTTTTATGTAATTATTTTATGATTGAAAATGCACAATCTTCGTCGTTGGGCTTAATGTTTCAAAAGTGGTCCTGAGTACAAAGAAATAAAAAAAAGAAAAAAAAGACCGTAAAATTGCTGCACGTTATACGCGCTATTGTACCGAGAAAGGAGAGGGGGGAGGGAGAGAGAGACTTCAAGCTGAGGCCATCCCGTCTGTGAAAACGAGAACTCCGTTGACCTCGTCCCTTATTATAACGTTTGTAACGCCGTAGGCGAAATGCCTCGACGCAAGGGAGCTCCGCCATGCGGTGCCTCGTGCGCTCTTCTTGACCAGCGAATAACGAATGTGGCCCATATTTCACTCACGGCCGCGAATACAAATCGTTCGAGAATTAAATTAATTTACGCGAATCAATCGACCCTGCGACGCGTCTGATAATATCGTGGTATTTTATTTTTTCCATCGTTACGAAAATTTGTTAATGTTTTTATTTGTTATTTAGGAAGATCATTGACTCCGCCATTTTGTATTTCGAAAATTTTCCATTACAATTGTAGCGAGTAGTAAGTTTTAAAAGTCAGTAAAACAATTGAATTTGTCTTATTTCCGGTTCTTGGATGAATTCTCGAAGCCGCCATCTTGAATTTCTTAAAATCCAGTTCAGATTAATTTCTTAGCTGACGAGGTAAAATGAAAAAAATTCAGATATCTTATGGAAATATATTGTATTATTTATTTTGGTCTCGCAACGATAATATCTTTTTATAACATAGCGTGGTTGAAGCACTGTGTTTGCTTTCATCGTTCGAGTTTATTATTTCATTCTTAATGGAGAGCGTTAATTGATAAGACAACGAGAGCTTATAGGTTAGACTCGTATCGGAGAGAAAAATCACTCGAGCTGATAATAATTAATCAGAAGAGTTTTCGATGGAATTTAGACTCACTTCGATTTCTAGCTAGCTGGGTAAAACTTCGGAAATACATTTCAAACATTCTGTCTTGAAAGTTTTTCGTGAATTAAAAAGAATAATAAATAGTGACCTAGCGTCTACGGAGCAAAAAAAACTGAAGGGAAGCATCTTTTCTGCAACACTGCGAGACTCCCCACTCTTCGCTTTTTCACGACATTCGTGAGAACGAGTAGAACTGGCGCAGGCGCAAAGGGCGCAGCTAAACTGACAGTTCCAATATGGCCACCACTGAGTCAGCAAGCACGTATGTATTCTTCGTGTTTCTAGCTTGTATAAAGCAGCCTTTGTCCCCGGTGTTTTCGTAATTCATATTGATGTTTTATTGCGCAACATTGTGTACCATATTTCAGTGAATTCTAAGTCGAGTGTACGTAGATCGATTGTTTGTAAGGAAATGGGGAATACGAAATTCCATTGTCCTTAATTTATCACGTGACGATATCAATGACGAACTGACGTGCGCGTTACAAACTATTTTCTTTTTCTTTTATTTTTAATACGATGAGTTTGTTTTCGTATTAGTGAGATTCTTTTGTAATGCCAAAAGTGAGGTTAATTGTAAATAAGGAATATAACGAGAATGGTTTTTCGATAGTCTATGTTGTTTTGCGAGTGGTACTAATGGCATACGCCACGAAAAATCTCCCTTTATTCATTGATCTCATGGAAGCGATATGAAATATTGGCAAAGACGGTAACAATATTTGAGCGAAAAACTTGCATTTTATTATCAGAGAATTATCATATATTCTTCTAAATAGTTGATAATTCGTCGAAAAAATACTCGCAGAATTAATGGGAGGAATATAGCGTTATCTCCTTTTGTCCAAAACTGTCTCGTGAGGAATTGAATTACAGTTTTTGTTACCGACTGAGTCTTTCACACATAACCTTATCGCAATATTTCCATCCTTAGTCTATAAAATAAGTTGTCCATGGAATGTATGTATAATAATGTATGTGTTGGTTGATACAGAGTGCTGACAAAGTGTTGAATTTTGAATAAACCTGTGTACGTCGAATTACCAATTTTTGTTTTTGATTACCCCAAAATCCTTTCCTACCATTCCAACATAGACAACAGTATTTTCAAATAATTAATAACGGTTCTTAACACAATTATACGAAACAAAAGTGCTTTTCAAAAAATAAATGATTTTTCTAACCTAAAAAATAAACAATGAAATTTCAGCTGTAATTTACGAACGTTGGAGCTTTAATTATAAAGAGAGTCAATCAAACAAACGATGAATCGCATAAAATCGTGTAAAAATCTATTGAAATTCGATATGAGAAACTGGATTTATCCAGTTTCGAAATTACACTCGTTCTGCACGAGATTAAATATTGCAGAAACGAGGAAGTTTCGCCTGTCTAGAACCAGAAGAACTTCGTTCACGTTACCTCGCCATTACGCGAGCTATTCCCTTATGTACGTATGTGTGATTCGTGAATTTAGTTGGTGTTGGGTTATAACTATTTATTTTCGTTTATAAATACTTCAATCACTTTTTATATTATATCGTCATTATTGGAGATTTAGTAAACAGTCGAACTCGGAAGAATGTTATTTAACAAGAAGGTTATTTTTGGTTCAAATTGAAATTTCCGTTAGAGGACTAGATCGACCATTTTGAATTGTGTGGTCCGCCATGTTGGCTACTAAACATTGGAATGGAATCTCAGCGATATCTACAACTCAAATATCAATTCCATTCAAATTTCTAATTGTTAAATGTTATTCAATGCAAACGTTGATTTTTACAGTTAGATTAATAGAAAACTAAGAGCCTGTTACTGAAATATAAACGTATTGAATAAACCTAAATATAGAAATGAGTTAATCAAAATTTAAGAGAAAATAGGTTGGGATTGAAAAAATGAAAAATAATATAAAAACTGTTTCAGAAACACAATGGAATCGCATTACATCAGAGGCGAACACACTTTGAGGGTGCCCATGTCCCTTTTTAGAAAGAATAGGGAACGATTGGTTGAACGCCTGAGAAAGACTCCAGGTGTTCCAGCTTCTGGTGCGATTGTACTTTTGCAAGGTGGCCAAGAAGTACCATTCAACGATACTGATATTAATTATGAATTCAGGCAGGTGAGAAAAAACAAAAATGGTTGAGCAACGTACTGTTACATTTTGCTTCGTCTTAAAGTAATTGATTGGCATATTTAATAATATTATTACTAATTCAGCAATAAAATGTTTAATGATGATAAATGTTTTGGATTTGCTTACGCAGATTATGTAGTTTTAAAAATATATATATTTTTATGAAGATGTAACATTTTATATAAATACAATTCTCAACAGGAATCCTTTTTCCAATGGTGCTTTGGCGTTGAAGAACCTGATTGCATGGGAGCTCTTGATATCGCAACTGGGACATCCATACTCCTGGTTCCAAAGTTGCCGAAAGAATACGAGATTTGGTGTGGCAAACTGAGCACTTGCGATGACTTCAACAAAATATATGGCACGGACAAAGTTTATTATACTACCGATGTGGCGTCTGTGATACAAGATTTAAATCCCAAAATGTTATTGACTTTGGTAAGATTTGACTTAACGAATCTTTAACAACTTATCTGTAACAAAAGTTTTTAATCGAATTAATAACGGAATTTTATTTCTGACAAACAGCATGGCCAAAACAGTGACAGTAAACTCTTTGCGCAAGAAGCTACATACGATGGAATTGATAAGTAAGGAGCTACAATTTGTGCCTGTCAGAAATTGAGTCGAATGTTATTGTTATTAAAATTGATTTTATTATTTCCAGATCTCTCGTGAACAACGAAATACTGTATCCGGCCATTTGCGAATGGTGAGTACACTTAGTAATTGAATTAATATTCAAATTAGCATTTTGAAGATTAGATTTTACACACCGTCGCAATTTCAGAATTTAAAAACGTTTTTAAAATACAACACATTCGTTGACTTTGTATTTATAATCGACAACGTCAGAGTGGTATTCGAGGTTGAATTTCAAATTGTGATTGGAAGTCTGCGAGATTTAAAACAATGAACGCGAAAGAATTTGACTGACAATCGACCAAGTTCAAGTAACTTCGTAGAAAGTTCTTAAACCTAAAAATTGACAGAATCGAAATGTGCGGTTTGTCACAAAAAACTAGTCGAATTTCACTTATAACTGGTACGTTCAAAAGTTCTGTGATCGATCTGAAAAGAAAATCTTGCAATTCTGTGTCCTCACACGAACAAAAATATGTTATCACGAATTTTCTCTCACACTTTTCGCTCGACCGACTCCTTCTTAAGATTGGCGCATAGATCCGCGACTTCTGGTCGTAGAAGAACAAAGAGAACTGCTTCATTGATGCGTACAAGTATTTTGATGCAAGAAGGTACGAAAATTCATGAAGTTGCAATGGTTGTACAAAGAAGTCAAGACATTGATCGACTTCTCGATACCAAGAATGAGTTCACGTCATTCAAAGATAAATCTGACAAAATTCCAAGTGCTGGAAAACAGAAGGAAATTCAAATTGAGACAGCGGAGGGAACTGCGATACTCTACAGCGCGGACATATTTGAAAGTCCTGAAAACGAGACGATGAATGAAAATTTCCCAACTCGTCCAACAGGTCCGATAATCAAGAACATGATAACTGACGAAATTAATTGTCGAGTTGCTCTCGAAGCCCTCAAGGAAATTATGAAGCTTGAGAGTGATGAGGATTCTTACAAAATGACTGAAACAAATCTCGAAAACCAGCCCGTGTTAAACGGGCGTGAAAGAGTTTTAAGACAATTGACCGAGATGATAGCAAAGACTCGAGGCAATGAAATGATTATCGAAGCACTTCGAATTATTGCCAGGGACAAAGTGAGTTTGCCAAAAAATCGACACAAAGATCATCTGTGCGACGAGCTGCTGATACGTGCCACGAATGGACAAGTCAATCTTTCTCAACTGTGCGATGTGTCAAAAATTTTATCTTCTTACGAGGATTCCAGCTATCGAGAAACTTTGGACGCTCTCTGGATTGTAATGAAGATTAGAGAATCCGACATAGATGAGAATAATTTATCCTCCTTGTTCAAGCTGCTGTCTCATTTCCGTGACAATCAAACTTTCGTCAAATCCATATTATCCAAAAAATTGTCCATTTACTGGTGGAAATTGAGCGGCGTGGATATTTCTGAAATATTGGATACCATGAGAAATGACAATGATCCAGGATATGTTCTAGATTTTGCCCGAAAATGGTCGAGATTGTTCATGAATACAGCGAGCGAAGTGGAGTTGTTAAATTTCATGAGCAGCTCTATGAAGATGAAATTTCTGGAAAAAAGTAATTTGGAAAAATCATTGGCAAGATACATGAAAGACAGAGGACTCGACACTAAAAATCCAGCTTTGATTGCATTAATAATGAGTTATTGTGGCAAGCACCGCATAAGAAATTCTCAAATTTTTGATGTCTGTGCAAAATACTTGACAGTAAATTCGCAAAATATTCCAACCTCACTTTTGGCCTCAATTTTGGTCCCATTCGGATACTTGAACTACGCTATTTCAAGCGATGAGACTTTTTGGCAAAATTTCGAGAATCTTCTCGCTGTGAAATTTCATCGCTTGGAAACTAACGATGCTTTGAACATTTTACTATCGTTGATTTATCTCCAACGCAAACCCTTTAAACTCGTCGATCGTGTTTTCACTCGTGATTTTCTTGACAAATTACATGGAAAAAATGACGCAGCGATGATAATGTATCTGAGAGAAAAATTACGTCTACTGGACCGAGCTATGGCGTTCGAAGACAGTGACTACACCTTGCGGATGATTCCAGAACCAACTAGCGAAAGAACGGTTTATATGAGAGCAAGAATAAAACGAGTCACTAATCTGATTTATAGCCAATTGTCGAAAATAGTCGGCAGTGGAAATAGATTGAGCAAAAGAGTTATGCTAGGACCCCTGTCAAACATTGATTTATACACTTTGGACGTTCTTATTCATTCCAAAGTAAAAAATTCGTCAATATTTTCATTGACGAGTAAAAATAATTTTGAGAACGAAAACACAGCTGTTTTTATTCATCTACCGGAGCATTATTGTCGGAACACGACTATACTGATCGGACCTCAAGAGATGAGAATTCGTCATTTGAGAAAATTAGGATTTAAGGTTATGTCACTAAATTACAAGCTTCTGCTGACACTGCGCCATCTACCGGACGAAATGAGTGACTATCTCTTCGAGAGATTACGATGTGCCGAAAACACTTAGGGATTGCTAATCTTTTAGGAATTATTAGATGATTTCATTTGTAATTATTTTTTTTCGTTGATTTAGGTCAATTGGCCAGGTACTAACCTTTTTGTAGAGATGTATCGTTTTATATTTATTAAAAAATACTTATGTCAAAATTATACTTTTTTTTTGTCGAAAAAGGCTTTAACGTCAGGTTGCAAAATTAGAAATTGTCCGCACTATACGAATATCACACTCTCGTCCCTGAAATAAAAACGTCACAGGCCATATGCGAGAAAAATGTGAAAATTAAAATTTGGCACTCAAACCGGGGTATTCGTGTTGTACGGGGATTTCCGATGTCATGACCATTCTATGATTTATTATATATACAGGTATAACTGCAAATAGGCGGAGGATTACGTTCGCGCGGGAATTTTAAATCTCCTAACCTGCGTACACATAACCTATAACATCAAACTTGCTACTAACGTTGTGAATAGTGACAATTCTAACAATATATCTATAATTACATAATAATAATATAAGATAGAACAATATACGTATTCTTATTGAAAATCCAAATAACTGAACTAATACATGGTTCTTTTCCAATTTATTTTCATTCACAGTCGCGTCATTAAAACACCGGAGGAACTCGAGGTGCTGCGATACGTCGCCAAAGTTAGTTCGGATGCTCACAAAGTCGTAATGAGAAGCGTGCGTGAGGGTTTCACAGAATTTCAAGCAGAAGCAATATTCAAACACTACGTGTATTCGATCGGTGGCTGCCGGCATGTTTCCTACACTTGCATATGCGGTTCTGGACACAACGGGTCATACTTGCATTACGGACACGCAGGAGCACCGAATAACAAAGTTATACGAGACGGTGATATGTGGTAAGGTGCGCCAAGATTGTACGATATTCGTGATAGAATTTATCATATATTTGACATACGACGATAATTATTATCAACGTAACACACACAAAGTTCAATTAACTACTTTTGTCGCTCGTCACATGTTCACTCTTCGCTGGTCTTCAACTGACTGACGACACCGCCATCTCTCCTCTCGCGCACGACTTACCACGCCACCGCTGGTCAGTGCTGCGCAGTAGCTCTGTGCGCACCCAGTGGACGAGCCGTTAGACCACGGTCTTACATACAGGTCTGTCAACTCCCGGGAGTGGGGGAAGGCTAAAGTGACTCGCATATTGATGTAGAAAAATCGAGTTCTCTCTATCGCCATCTGCAGCGCTGCTATCGAGTTTCGACATGACATAACCTCATAATCATCGTTTTCGTTGGCTCTGTGCGATTTTTTCTCCATTTACGTTCAACATTTTCTCGGCTCATATTAATGTTGTGC
>JAPYZU010003253.1:0-16487 GCA_030523005.1 Tryphoninae sp. B BG-2022a
AACTAATCCTAAGAAAAATACAGAAGATATTGGAATTAGCTAGAATAATATAATAATTTATTCATCATTTTAAGTTAGGTTACTTACCGATAGCAATACAACAAAACAGTAATGATGTGTTTACATTTTTCTCCCAATCCTACTTTGCAGGAACAGGTACATAATAATATACCTTTAGAATGTACATTTCCTTTAATTTAATGCGGAATAAGTCTTATATTTGATGTTTGTGAACACAGTGCTGTAAATGAAACAGTGCCATCGGATTCTACATTTCTGCTACATTTAATTGTGTCCAGCTTTCAAAACTCTCCCTCAACAAACTTCCCTTCAAACTTCGGCACCACGTACTGAACACTTCGTGGTCATATTTATTAGCTATATATAGGGTGAATTTCATAAAGTGTCTCAAACTTTATTTTAAGGTAAATGGGATCATTACAAACAAAAGTTGCAAATATACATTGGGGATATTTTTAATACTTTACGAGATATAAATTTTTAAAGTTGGTTCAATCAGAGCGGGCCGAGAAGCATTGGTGCTGCCCACTCCTCGCCCTAGCAGTCAATGCCCGAGAAATAAAAATGACTACGTAATAATATAATCAATAAAATTGACTGCTCTGAATTTTGACAACCCAAATGTAACGCCCTACACTGTGCTATCTCTACAGCTAGGGCGGGAGTGGGCGGCTCCAACGCTCCTCGGTGTGCTCTGATTGGACCAACTTAAAACATTAATATCTCGTAAACTATTAAAAATATGATTAATATTTATTTGCAACTTTTGTTTGTAACGATCCCATCTATCTTAGAATAAAGCCTGTTACACCTTATGAAATTCACCCTGTATATTGGGCCCACCCCCATGTCATTTCCCAATAGTTTGAAAGTTTTTTTTATTAGCGAAACTGATTTTTAATTATAAGATATATTTCTCCACCACAAAACCATCTAAGAAATTCATGCATATGATGAAAAAAACGAAAACACGTTCCAGTATCATGTGTACCTCATTTTTATGTTTTTCTAAGTTTTTGTTCCATTGGCATCTCTACATGGATCGATTTAAATGTATGGGAAACATTTCCGTGATGTCAGGACATCACGATGAAGATACATAAATATACAACTGGAAAATAAAAATAAAAAGGTTATTTCCTTGATGAATATCGACTTATTAGGTTATTCTTCCTCTTGGAAAGTCGAGGCTCTCATGGTAGCCCATTGAGCGTCTAGAAACCGTCAAGTTATATAGTGCACTAGCCCCTATCCAGTTTTCCTATATCGTCACTGGATGGTGCCTAATAAAACTGGCTAGTACCACTACCGCGGTGAGATTTAATTTCCGCACGGGTTGTTACTCTCGGTTCAGCTGCAATAGCGCTTCCTTCGGCGGTAGATATAAATCACGGTATACGCACCATAGGCCAAGTGCTTCGTGTGTACCTCGATAAGACAGAAAATAGAGAGTAAAAAAACGGGGGAAAAAAGCTTTTCTCGTAAACGCGTATTCGTATCGTTTCCTCTGCTCAAGATGCAGAGCACACCCATCGAACCTGCCTTTTCTCTCATCTCTTTATACTTCTCTCGTACAAACTCGCTGCTTTTGTGCTCTCGTGAACAAACAAAAACGAATTACCACAGCTCGTACATTACACGGTGCTCGTTGCTACATGGTCCGCGGGGTCGTCATACACCAAGGCTCTCGCAATGGCTCGCTGACGTTTTACCCTTACAGCACCAGAGCGGAGACGTGTTTCTTGGTATTCGCAATGTGGTGTGACCTGACTCTCGCATGCCTCGTCTCTTCTCATCAAAGAGCCGGCTTGTGAGTTACCTACAACGCGGTATTCCTATATCTCACTCCGCCTCTCTTACAGCACTACCTCCCGCTTGACGTGGGAGATGACACGATCGCGATGTCCGGATAATCCTCAGCAACTAGGAACGTTACACATACCTAGTGTACGCGCTGCATATATTTTTGATAGACAAAATATGAGCTTGCAAATACGTGCGTCTCTTATAAATTCCGAGCTGCGAGCGCGACGACAGAAAATATTACCGGCAGAGCTTGTTAAGTACCCGTCGGACGCCAACGGTGGCGGCACTCGTGGATTCCGAAAGAGTGGTGCTCGTAGCGAGGAAAATCCACATATTTCTGGTATAAACGTATGTTTTTTTCGGTTAAATATAACGGCGTGTTAAACCTGTTATACCGTACAAGAAGATACTTGAATTTCTTGGCATGAAACGATGTATCTAAGTACGTGCCGAGGCGGAAAAAAAGGTTTTACTCTTTGTTGCGAAGTTACGCGCGAAGACCGATCTTTTCAATTATGTTGGCGCCATTTTGGTCGACAGACTCTTTTTCCAAAGACTCTCACAAGCATGTACGAACATTAATTAAATAAAACCATCTGGTACGTTTTCATCTTACTCAAACTATCGAATAATCTTATTTTTATATCGCTAAACAATATCTAGGAATTAGTCACACCGATTTGTAACGTCATAATTATAGCGTTCAATAGACATCTCTTCCTTTGACAGCAAAATCTGTCTCCTCTGTCTCATTGTTTCGTCATTTGTCTCGCGCTGGTGTTGATCCATGAGAATCCTGTATATTAATGCGCGAGAAATTAATACGCAAGGTTCATCTGGTTCCTACAGGATG
Organism: Tryphoninae sp. B BG-2022a; assembly: GCA_030523005.1. Classification (NCBI taxonomy): domain Eukaryota; kingdom Metazoa; phylum Arthropoda; class Insecta; order Hymenoptera; family Ichneumonidae; species Tryphoninae sp. B BG-2022a. The sequence continues at coordinate 2,681 of JAPYZU010003253.1, forward strand.
TACGAGCTGCGATAATTAATTATCTTGCGCGGTCTTCCGGCAAGTCGACTAGAATCTATAAATATAAAATATATTACTATAGATAAACTTGTACGATTTCTACACATAGCATGTAGATACGTCTATCTGTACAGTCGTTCCATGAAAGCTGCGATGCTTATATATATATACGTTATGCCTAGCACGACCGGCTACGAGTACTCTTATCGGCCTCACGCTATACGAATCGTTTATCCGTCACGTGAGCGCGCACCTCGCCCTCGCGATGTTGGTGCGCGTGTTCGCGAAGCCCCGCGCACCGTGCCACCTCTCTCTCTCTCTCACTCACTCACTTGTTTAGACCCTAATTACGGTCGCGTTAACGGCCCAACATTATCATAGAATAATAATCCGGTTGCCCGCGGGAACGTATCATTACCGGGATGATAATTCGCAATGTGGCGCGACCAATTACCGCCTCTGTTGCGCCCGTTAGTACTATCCTGGCACGATGATAATGATGATGATGATGATGACTGGCGCGTATAGCAACTTTGACTTTTCCCTACTCTTGGAGCGACGATAACACACACGTTTGCGTCCTAGACGCGCAGGAGGTGATTAGTAATCGAACATTAATTGGCGTATACGGTGCGTCGAAATGACGAACCAACTATAACGTAATTGACGTGGGATACACGATGAGCTTGCACAAATGTGATAAGGCGACGTAATCGACCGGACGCGGGAATACTATGTAGGTAATATCCTTATTCCTGATTGTTAACGTCAACGCGTAGGTATGTGTTTCAATTTCTAATGGGCAGACGTTTATATTGTGCAGGCACTTCAATGATCGTAGATTATTTTTTCTAGACAACAATTTTTCTCAGTCGATGCATAATTTTAAATATAAACACGGAATTAGTCTTTAGAGTCAATGTTATAAGCGAGCCATTCGAAAACACGATTTTCGGCATTGAGCAACCGATCGCATTCATATTTTGAAGGTATATATATCGCAAAATCAGTTATACAAAAAATTGTTGGAAATTGAGTCCTCTACAAATTGTATTTAAAAAAAAATTTGATAAAATCGTAAGACGACGTTATAATTGACGATTAACAATTGTAAACATTAATTAGTTGCACTTATTTTATCGTAACTTTTTTTAGTACATAGATATCGAAAAATTGTTTAAACAAAAGTCGTAGACGACATTTTTACCTACACAACTAAAAAAGAAACACGAAGATCCATTCATTAGGAGCCGAGATATCGACGATTATCTGTTTTTCAAGATGGCGGAGGAAGTACAAAGAAATTTTGTTGAATTCCGGCGGATTTAAGCATCTCTGATGACTCTCTACTTATCCTAGAAATCGTGGCTTGCCCATTCGTTTTGTCACTTTTAAGTCTAACTATTTTGTACTAATAAATAATTATAGCAAAAAGTAGCAAAATGTTTTTTTTTAACTTTTTTTCTCATGGTACTCCAAATACCTATGGGCGTAGTTAGGGGCCAAGGGCGGGTCCTGCTTAACCTAGAAAAATCGACAGTATTGAAGAAATATTATGTTTTCGCCCTTTTTATGTTGAAAAAAGATTTAATACCAATCTTCGTAAAATTATTTTATTATCCCCGAAAACTCCCATTTACCAAAAAAGAGTGAGGTGTCATGGCCGAATATCCGGCAACTTCTTGCGCATTGTATGTATCGAATTTATCAAAGATATAAAAACTATAAATAATTAAAAGGACAATATTTGAATAAGAGTTTTTTAAAATTGATATCATTTAATATTAGATTTAAAAATAAACAATTATACATAAATCATTAAAAGATATTTAAAAAACTATAAAAAGATATAAGAACTACAATATAAAAACAAAGATATAGAACTATAAGTAATTAAGAAGAAAATATTCGAATGAAAAACAAGTCTTTAAAATTAATATCATTTAATATTCATCTAAAAATAAAAGATTGTTGAAACATTTTTACAAATATAAAGATGATAGTAATATTTATTTTTTGAATTAAAATAATATTTACATGTCATAAACAAAAAAATAGTCCAGCAGGCCAGTAAAATTACTCGATTTAATCGACGATGCAACCGTGTAATATTAGATTCGATTAAAAACTATTAGACGCTATTGATTTATCAACAATCGGTAAATATAAAACTCCCGCGAATAAAAACCTGGTTAAAAACAACGATGTTGCAAAATCGTTTCTCGCATATGTCTTTATTGCCTACAAAAAATGAAATTATCAAAAATACAATCACTTCTGAGACAGTTTTGAATCGGCTCAGCCAAAAACACAGGAAGCAAAAACTTAGTTAACAATTTTTTATTGACAAGAAAATGCCCATGTATGTCACTATGTTCTTTTTTAAATTTCATATTGTTTAATATTGTAAGTGTAATAAATATTAAATTTTGGTTATTTCTTAATTTCTTTTTTTAAATATCAACTATTCCATAACGATCGATGGCGTTTTATTTTATCGAATGTAAAATTGGGGAAACGCATCTCCAAAAATTACCGAAAACACGGACAGACTAAGTTGGCTTGGAGGAAACTCGAACATATTCCCTCGAACATGTTCGAAAGTAATTGTCGATAGCAGACCTGTCAAAGGCGTTCGTTTCATTGCAGCGGTTAAAAGTAGTAAATTGATAGATACAATCTTCACGAGGTTTCGCGTGCATGTCACACGGAATATTCCAAGTCTTTTCGAAAAGATTATATGTCTTCTTCTCCTACACATAAGGCGAGTAGAGTAGCTATTTCCGTCGCATGGACGCCGTAAACATAAATACAAAATCGAAGTAGCGTGGCTACGGGGCAATGTGGACGGCTGGATGGATCAAGTGGCTGGCAAACAAGCTAAAATTTTTCCAATATGTTGACAGTGACGATGACAGTGATTCCGTGTCTGTTTAAGCTCTCTTCAGCCGTATAACCACTCGCTGTCTTCAATTATTTTCTCTCTTCCCGTCTCTCTGTCTTTTACCATCCGTACGGTTAGCTTTGAAATCCCTGATACATGCCCGGCGTCAACGTAGCAATCTACAAAGAGCTGCAGTAAGCCAGATGACACGATATGTCCTTGCAGAATAGGAAAGCCGGTAGACGAACCATGGGACATCGTGACATCTACGAATACACATGGACAATAACTCACATATATACAGTGCACATCCGCAATCATGCAGATATTCGTACAAACGTTATCATAAACGTTCAAACCACTTTCTGAAAATATTTTTAAGTTTCCACTTTAGTGACAAAGTCTAACACTAATCGAATAACGGATTATCCTTTCAAGGTTTGAGACAACATGTAGATAATAAAAGGAGCAAGCTTTTTAAAAAGCCTTTATCAATTTTGGGTGCTGCATAACATTCTCCAAGCAAGAATTATCGTACCTGCATTAAATGCACATTTGTATTTTGAAATAAGGTAGCGTTTGAGAAAAAACGCAAATTCTACACGTATAAAAAATAATGTCAACTTGGAGATCTCGAAGAGTTAATATTTTGCTCATAATGATCAATAATTTAACACCATATGCATATTAAAACACAAATGTACGTTTATAATGAATATTGAATTTCCAGTTTAAACCTATTCTTTTTATATTTAATTATCGGTGTACATCGATGCATTATCTTACCTACGCGTAAACTCGAATTGTACCTTTTGAATATTCACGGTACATTGGCTATGTGAATTGTCCCAATCTTTTAACTCCTTGCAGATTCGGGTTAATAAATGGTGTTGTCCTAGGAGCTGTAACCGAAAGAGGAGGAATAAATTTTTTTGAAATAGGTACTTCTTTGACGACGTTACAACGTTATGTTAGTGTTATACTAGTTTAGTACCGGTCGCAGAAAACCTCCGTGTCACTTTCCGTATCGTGTACCGTCGGTGTATTACGAAACCCGTTTTACGAGAGATTCAAAAGGACTCTACCTATACATCGGAAGTGTAAAAGTTTATGTACCTGGATTATTCGCGAAGGCGCTTTAATGGCTCTCACGGTTTTGCGTAGCAGGTATACGCTTCAAATCCCGAAGGAGGAAGTATACGGCGCTTTACGGATCGCCGCAGTGTTTTTTTTTTTGGAGGTATAATGGAATTAGTTCGTCGTAACCGAATGTCACTCGCCTCTTATTCGCACCATCGTCACCGTTATCAGGCAATGCCAAGATCATTCACGGTCGCGAAGCGTCAAACGCTCGGGTTCCCCAGCATCTGTCGAGATATAGTTTTTACGATTCGATGCTTCCGTCCGAACAAGAGAAATCTTCAGTCGGGAGACTCGATGTATGCCGTAACCGTGCCATTTCATGCTTGTGTATGGTTAGTGCGACAGTGAGCACCGTTCGGCCTGTGTGAATCGCTCGGGGACGCTTCTCGCTCTTAACCGGCTTGGGTCGGATGAGCGACGTCCGTTTCGTTGAGAGCAGACGGGCGAGTGACGAGATGTCGGGATAACCTCCGCCGAGCCGAACAGACGCGACGTCGTCTCCGATTACCCGCTGACTCTTACGAAATTTCCTCTCCTCTTCTCTCTCTCTCTCTCTTTCGCGATGCCGAGGCGCTGACTTCTTCGAGATAAATCTGGTCTCCCACAGCTACGGCATATTACAGACGGTCTACAACAGTGTGTCTATACCCAGAAGAAACCTCTGCGTCGCTGCCAAGAGCTCCCTCGTTGACAGCTGGGGGGGGGGGGGGGCGGAATGGCGACGGCCTGCAAACTTCTGTTACCAGGAGTTATTTCGTACGAGAAGAATTTATTAGTTTTGAAATTAATTCCATCGGCGGTTCGTGAAAACCATCGATTACTTTAGGAAAAAAGTGGACACGAGAACGACATATCACTAAGAAAAAAAGGAATGTTATGTGCTACAAGAGGCAAACGAAAAATGTTGTCTGCGTCTAAATGCCCTAGAACCTACTTCTTTCGTAACGATGAAGTCGGCAACCTTCGAAAGTACGAGCGCACCGTATATGTAAATGCTCCTGTCATCGACAATCATTTATACGCTCTAATAGGCGTACTCTGTGTTTTATTTCTCTTAAGGGGTAACTCCACTCCAGGATTTAAAAAAATCAATGTTTTTTTTTCCTTTAAGTATACTTTAGGATCATAAAAGTAATATATAATTGGTCCCATATCAAAAAAATATATTAAGGGGTGGAATTTCGAGTTTTCTGCAACGCAAAGTACTTTCAAAATTGCAAACGCGATAATCTCAAAACCATGTTTTTCAAACTCGGATAACGGATTACCCGAAGACTATTGCACGAATTAGTTTGAAATTTATACAGTTGCTTCACATGTACATTCATCGTAAAAGTACGTAGCCGTTTTTTAATTCGTTGCCTAGTTTTTTTTATAAAGATTTACTACTCAATTTTTCGGCGAAAATAGATTTTTTTTCATAAGTACGCCACTTTTACAAAATTCAATTTAAAAAACGTCGCGCACATTTATAGGCAATATCATATAGATTAAGAAATTTGTAGGGATTTGTTCCAAGTTCTTGCTTTCAGAGAAATCCGCCCTCCCGTAAAAAAGCGTCTTCGAAGATTGACCGTAGCACCGCCATTTTGTAACAAAACGTCAATACAAAAATGTTTTTGCATACTTCAATATATGTTTGACCAATTGTCTAAAAAACATTTTGATTCCTTTTGTCGTACTTCCAAATTAATTTTCAAAGTTTGGGCTTTTTTCGGACTTCTAGTGTGGGGTTCTTTGCTTTAAATCGAGATTTCTTCAAAACTATTTAACGTTTTTCGATGATATTTTTCACTTTTGTTCAGAAAGACTTTTTTGATAATTCTGTGTAGGATTTTTGAGGATATTAGAAATAGAAAATTGTTGGGACCAGTTGAAAATCGAAAAGCATTGGTTCTAAAAAATCTCTATTTTCAATGTACTTTTTCTCAGGAACCGTACGTCCAATATTGACCATTTTTGTTGTGCCTGTATATTAAAGTGTTATAAACAATGTGTCGAGCCATTTTGTCGATATTTTGTTTCAGAATTTGTTAACATTGTTTTGAATTTCGGTTAAAATTCTTGACCTCTTTTTTTACCTTCAAATATATTTTTCTCGGATCTGAATTGTTTTTAAAAAAATGGCTCGACGTATCCTTCGTTTGTATGCACTAGTTACGTCAAAAAATGCCGATACGATGAGTAGATTTTGAGAAAACGTACATTGCAGGTGAAAAGAACAAAACTTGTCAGAAAACACAATTTTCTGAAAAAGTTTGAATTTCTAATGAGTTGAAACGCTCATTTAAAATAATTATTTAACATACTTCCACTGCTCAAAATTTCATGAAATTTAAACCACATATGAAAAAAGACACGTGCTTTTAAAAAGATGCATTTTTTGACGCTGCGATGTGTCGAACCTCCTTAAGCCTCATTTCGATTACAAGTTTGAATCACACGAACCTCCAGAACCCGCTTTCAATCGCATATTTGCGTGACGAACAGGAAGATAGACTCACTTGCAGGTTATACAGATTCTACCGCAGTCCCGGTAACCTTCTTCCATACCAAATGTGAATTTTCCATCACCCAGGAAGTTTGTCGCATGTCGCATCCGTAGGAATCTCCCTTCATTTATTGATACTCCACTCGAATCGATTTACTGTCGAAGTATTTTAGATAGACTTAACATGAAAATCCAACGAGCCGATTATTCAATAGTCAATGTAGTAGCGATTGATATAAAACCGAGTTATGCAAGTTGCTTATCTTAAGAAAAGGGTAAATGCGATATAAGTTTTTGGTCGAAGTCACGATGGCGCAGAAAACGTGTCTCGTACACAAGAAATTGTGCTCGAGTGCCCCGATCGGTTGTCGATTTGTGGATGGCTCGTGAGAGTCGAGTGTTCAAGTTTTCTCAATTTCAATCAACGAACTCAGCGTTTATTCTTGACGAAGGCTCCAATGCCGATATGGTTCACCATGACGTAATCGGTTTCCTGGCTGCCTGGAGGAAAGAGCCGAAAGCCCATCCTTTTATGGATCGGAGACTTCGAGTACGCAGCTGTCGTTCACATTTGACGATTCATATTTCAAAGTTGATTCTGGCTTAAACTGTTCCGCCATTTTTTTGTTCAGAGGAACGATTGGTTCTTAGGATGATTCAGGATCGCTGCAGTTGATTACATGGTCGCTTCAGGCACTGTAAGACCCGGTTAGTCCACGAAACGTATCATCAGGCACCAATCGTAATAACACGAATCGAGAGCATCGAAAAACGGTCTAAGGCTCGATTGGTCCTCCGGCATTTCCATTAGGTATGCGTTCGGCACTCGGTCTGGTTATTTCGTAGTTAATAATTAGCTGCGGATTTTGCGGTGTGGCCTTTGCTGTGTCGAATGCATATACATATATCACGAGGCATGGTACTAGGTTGAACTATGGCATTATGGATGTAATGGTAATGGGAGACCGCCACGATAATTTCGTTAGGACGACGGGTTCCTTCGGTGTGGGGAATTGATTATGGACGACGGGAAAGAGAGGAAATGGCTTCAGGGAGTGGATATTATGTTCTCCTTTATCCGTATATTAGTGCGTATGGAACGTTGGACCAACGTCGCCAACACTCGTGCAAATGTCTCCCGAAGGTTGAGCCGACTTCTAGTGGGCCCATAAGTTACCGTCTTCCAGAAGAGCCAATGCAGCAAACTTGTGGGCGCCAGTTAAATACAGGGCTCCCTCGCGGCAGGTCTTCAAATATGAATTTCGTAATTAGGCGCCTGTTAATAGAGACCCTTCACGGGAAATTATCCACGGGTGGGACGTTCGTGCGGCTAACCCGCCCAAAGAGCGCCAAAGATAACAAAAACTACTATTAGGACATCCGGGTATAAAATGTGTCAGTCATGCATTCGTGTTAACAGTGGTATTTTAACAACAAAAAATCCATACTGTTGGAGTGGCATAAGGTAGCGCGATTTATATATGCCCGTGATATTTCTCCTAGAAACAGACGATAGATTTTCTAGTGAATCCGTCGAATTAGATCCCGTTCACAATTCGCGAACAATAATGACACACATTTCTAACGAAAAGCATAATGCACGGATTTTCAATGGAAAGGTCGTGTCGAACGTCGTTTCGAGGCTTGGAGCGAAGCCACATCATCAAAAACAGCAGCCGGGCAAAGCCGTGTTCGGACGGTCAGTTAAAGTAACAGCATCAATTCCATGTCCAATACTCCGAGCGTGTCGAGAGTGAGATCGTATCGTCGGGACTTAAAGAACTGTGAGGCGTAAAGGCACAAGGCAAACGGTTAGGCGGACCTACCAGGCTAATATCGTGGCGCGCGATGTCTCCGCGGGGTTGTGTGTCGTGGACTGGTATGCCCTGTGGTCACCAGCCACGGATAAGACTTGTTTGTGGCCACGAAAAGACATATTTTTCGTTTTCAAGAAAATCTGAACGCGGATCTGGCTTGGACACATAAAAATGCAAGTCGTGCGCAGAGCGCTGCTCTTTTGCTGCTCTTGCTGCTGACTTACCGATTCGCTTTGGACTCCGGCTGTATGGACGCGGCACGGCTCTGTGGCCCTCTCTCGTGTCCCTGTGTGGTTCTCTACATACCGCGCCCTCTCCGGCCGCGACGTGGGTGTTTTATGGTCGACAGCTTTGCGTGTTTCGTGGTAGGCATTATTTTTCCTCCTAAACTCCGTTATACCTGGAACAATGGAGAGATTAAAACGTAAAATATGATCCCAGGCGGGTATATACAGGGGTTCACTCGTGGCTCTCACTGCCTGCAACCTATAGCTATAGCTTCGTGAGTTTGGGTTTGGTTTGGCACACGGCCCTCTCTGTCTCCCTCTGGCGAAGCTCACCCGTACTACGGTGACTACGCTGAGTTTGGCAATACCTGCGCGTTCTTTTCGGCTGACGGCCATTTTTTTTACAAACGTGCATCCGTCGACAAAAAAACGAATGTGCCATAGCACGGACGAAGCGGACATGGTTTTCAATACAGCTCGTGTCTCGCTATCCGAATTTGATTTTAACGAGAATGGGGCGGCATTCCAGCAAGTATTAAAACTGAATAATATCGTGGACATTTTTTCCAACAATATGCGTGTCGTTTTGCACATTTGCTTTACTTTAAGTGCTACTAGACGCAATAGCACTTGGTGCTATTTTCATAGGCGATTGAAGTTGCCTTTCCATAAGTCTATTTTTGTATAATTCAACATTCGGAAACACCCCTAACTCAAATCCACGGTTCTATAATTCTCTCGAATACTGGTGTTATTTCAATTAACCTTTTTCGTATAAATCGTTGGTAGGTTCAAGAATAGGAGCCTTAAAAATGCCTTAGATCAATCAACTTGGACGCGTCGGACTTTGACGAAGGGAATCCGGGATCTATAAGCACGTGGTAAGTGACACCTATCTACGCGATTGTCGTTCTGACACCTTTGAAAGATGCCTGTACGTGGGTGTGTCCCTCCTTCTGTTTGCCCGCCCGTCTGTTTCTCTATCCATCCATGAAGGGTGCTACGTAGAAGCTGAAGAGCAAACCCGTATGCTAACCGCTAAGAGGACAAACAAAGCAGTTCCTTGGGATCCACGGTAGCAGCATCGTTATCAACGCCATCGGCCAAGAATGGATTTAACACACGGACACTAACGGGCATACAGCAAAGAGCGCTATGAATTACAGGTACTCGTTCTAGGTGTGTGCGTGTGCAAACAATACGCACACGTAGGTACATCTTCGTGACTGCAGAAACGCGCGCACATGCGCGTCAGCTTGCGCACATGGACCAACGTACACAAATCTGCTGTCATGTCATTACAGTCGCAACGAGATGACAACGATACTTGGCCTGTAACTTGTTTACGATCGTTATTCGCTTTTCGATCGATATTTGTTTTACAATCGATAAATTCGATATATCTCTCAAAAATAAACAATTCCTTCTCATTCGTATTGTTCATCTGTTTCGAATTGAACATCCGCTGTGTCGTTCATCCCTTGCGAATTAAACATCGAGTATACTTTTGACTCGATCCAAAGTGGATACTCGGTACAAACGGCCAACAATTTATATGCATGTTTTACAAAAGCGATGGCTGCGATGACGACTTATATTTCCAACGTACGTACCGAGATATATGCGCATGTTTCACCGCCGACATTGATCAAGTGTGCCCTTTAGGAAAATTTCTAACAGAGAAAACCATAAGGTAGTCTAATAATATTGCTCGGGCATCGATACGTGCTCGCAAATGTTTCGACCGAGCCAACTCGTGATTATCGCAGATGCGAAGATCCTGTCATATAAACGTCAAGCCGAGAATTAATGACTGGGTATTGTACGTCACCCCGGTGAATAGACGAAGAAAAGGCGTTCCGCGCGAAGCACACGTCAGCGAGCTGTCGCTAGAATGCTGATAATAAATGCATCGTCGAGAAATAATAATAATAACAAGAATGTATATCGACAGAGTCGGGCACAAGAGGCAAGAGGCCTCGCTTTATAGATGGCAAGTTGTGCTGGTACAGGCTTGACGTGTATGGAGGCAGACGTGCGTTTTAGTATAGATACGCCGGTGTATACGTATAGTGCGGTAGTGCGCGCTTGGCAAGGTCCTGGGTCTCCGCCTCATGTTTAAATCAGCGATAACGAGAAGCCTCGGTGACATATGTCACTGTCGCTGTCACCCAGCTACACGATCAATATAGCAGTTGCCTAGACCCGCGCGCGCCCACTCTTGTCCGCTTTTCATCCTTCAGCATGCGTACCCGATATATAGAGGCAGTCGTATACTCCTCTCCTCTTCACCCGGAACCCTCTTCCTGCCCGCCCAAACCCGGAGATAATGTATTCGATACGTGACTTCATTTTCGACAAATACAAAAGGACGTCCAGTTTAACCCGCGGCGAAAGATCTGTCGATCTTCGTACGATCGATACGAGAACTCTTGCAACATATCGTCTCGTCTCAATATCCAATATTCTCCACTCAACCAAAAGATTACGAGGTACAAATTCTCTCTATCATTTCGAATAATATTTTTCCGCTGATAAAACATTGACGCGAATTGTATACAATATTAATGGAAAATCATTAGCCAAAATCACTCTCGTATTCCAACGGACTAAAGGGTGTCAATGCCTTTTGGGATTTCTGATGGAAATAACGAAATTTCCAAGCTAAATCCCAAAGGGCGAGGGTCTCGAACCTTTCCATTCGTACCGAAATACCCCTCGTGCTTCCAAGGCCGGTCTAAGTTTTTTTTATCGCAACTATAATATCTTTGTCGACCAGATTATTCTACAGGACGAGAGGACAAAGCCCCAATAACTTGTCAAATATTGATGAAATTTTATCATTCATACGACTCGTCCCGAGCTTATACATTACACGCGTAAAAACAATATATATTTTTTATTTCTTCTAAACATAGTGAGGCTCCTGAGGGGTTAGGGAGTCGAGAACGCAAAACGAAAAATGATTGAACACGGACGACGGGCCGTAAAATGCGCATGTCACGCGCTCTTCGTCTTCAAACAAGTATATATATATATATATTTACTATGCAGAGGCATATAGTTTGAGTTATAGATATATCCTATTGTATATAATCTATATAGTATAATAGAAGAGCACGGTATAGCGGAGTAAGCATAACCACGGGATAGCGGCATATATCCCATACAGCTCATACGTCAGTCCGACTCCCACCGCGCCATTTCGAGCAAAGTTCTCTCTCTCTCTTTCTCTCTCGCAGTCGGTAGGGGTAGGGTAACACGGAAAAGGAGACCAGTATGATTTATTACCCGCCGCAAATTCTGTTTCTCTCAGCCGCGCGCACACGCTAACCGCGTTTGCGTTCATCCATCTTTTTCCCTTTCACGGCTCAACGAGCAGAGCATCGTCTAGCCGTCCTATGTATATATATATATATATATATATATATATATATGTATATTGGCTTGTGTATATACCTCTCATCCTTACTCGCTACATAGCTCTCGCTACTACTGCTGTTCCACGCCATCTCTCAAAGTGACTGACTGCCCCCTCTATTATCCGCTTGTCAGCATTTTTACACTTTTATCCCGTAGGTTGCGCCGTACTTCTCGGCTCTTTTCTATCTCAACCATTGTCGCCGGAGATCGCGAATAGCCTGGAGTGAGAAAAGAAACTCCCCTCCTCATCTCTTACCCGTACTTATTTTCTTTCTTGCTCTCTCTCTTACACATACAATTCCAATGTGCGTGTCAAATACGATAAATATTTTAATACTCTTTGGCATACACGTTCTCGAACGAAACGTCATGAGCGATGAATGTGCCGCCGCGTCATTCGCTCAAAGACGACTATTATCGTTGGGACAGCGATGTGTCCCCTATAGACCAATCACGACGAGCATTCTCTCTTCACACTTTTCTATGAAGATGATGTAAATTCTTTTTTGTTAATTAATTTATTTCATTTTTGTTAGATTGTTTTAGCCTTAAGTAAATATTGATTTAATGTTTTTTATTATTATTTTTATTCCTAATTCGCCATTACAATTTTCAACTACTTTTCCTGTTATTGTCAAGATCGTGGTGTACTTTGCGTGTTCCTTTTCGCTTTACGCCTCATAAATTATTAACATCGATGTTTTTTTGCACTTATTTATTAAATTTTTTGTTTAAGACGAATAAGATATTTATTTAATTGGTTTTGTACGTATTAGTGATTCATATTTAGTAGAGGATTTTGTAACGCTCTTGTTTTATCAGTATCAAGGTTAGACCCTCGTTTTACAACGTCGTATTGGCGAATACCATGGTGACTGTACAATACGGAGCTATCGATTTTTTTCACCCCCTGAGAGAGAAGTTGAGAAAGCCACGGGGCGAGCGTGTATACGAGATTGTCGGGGGTAATATAGTACCTGGCAATTTCGTGCGGCATAAATCGCGTGGCGTGTTGAAGAGGCGTTAAGATCTCTGCAAGGTCAAGAATTAGAGACCTGTCGAGATCGTTAACGTTTTCCAACGATTAAGATTCCCTTTCTCCTCCCTTGCGCGTCCTCGCAATTTATCCAAGACTAGTGAGATTCCACATGGGGCAAGCTATCTCCTCGACTTTGGTATAACGTAACGGAACGGGGCCGTTTGTACGAATTTATTTCCACGTCGATTTCGATTGGCATTAAAAATTGAAAGTAAACAAATTGGCGTCTGTGTAATATTAACTTGGCAATTGACGCGATTAGTCTTCGATCGATCCAATATATGAATTTTAATTATAAAGAAAACGTATGAATTAATTTATGAAATTTAAATGGCATGATAATTCATATAATGACGTAATACTTATTTGAGAATTGTCATTAATAATTAATATATTATTCAAATTACGGTTGGAAGACTCTATAACCGGCATGTCACTCCGATTTCGCAGAAAATTAAATACGTTTATACAGGGTGAATTTCATAAGGTATAACAGACTTTATTCTAAGGTAGATGAGAGCATTATAAACAAAAGTTGCAAATATATATTGATGATATTTTTAATAGTTCACGAGATATCAATTTTTGAAGTTGGTCCAATAAGAGCGCGCCGAGAAGAGCTGGAGCCGCCCACTCCCGTCCTAGTCATAGAGATAGCACAGTGTAGGGCGTTACATTTGGATTTGCAAAATTCAGAGCAGTCAATTGTATTTATTATATTATTACGCAGTTATCTTTATTTCTCCGGTATTGGCTGCTAGGGCGGGAAGTGGGCGGCTCCAA
>JAPYZU010003255.1:0-12384 GCA_030523005.1 Tryphoninae sp. B BG-2022a
CAGACAGACAGAAAGGGAGAGACAGAGAGAGAAAGAGAACGAGAAAGTAACACGTAGAGAGAAAAGCCTGAGGCAAGCTCCAGTACTAAAAAGTCCCACTAAAAGTTCTGGTGATATAACACCGAACCCAGCGAACGATCAGGGAGTGGCAGTAGAGTGGAAAAGCTGGAATAAACCATGTTGAAAAAAAAGGATGGCATGCTCGCTCATATGGGAAAGAGTAAAAGTGAATTATAGAAGTAGAATGACTCCCTTGGGGCTCGTTGCACAACCGGACCCCTGTGTGTTCTGTTTCGTACGACCCAACCCTACCAATATAGGAATATTACTTTTACAGATAACAAATTTCTCCAACTTGTGACCACACTCTCCCATTATCCCTTTAGCGCATTTCCCTTTGTTCGATACATTATAATCGACGAGCAATGCACGAAAATTTGCCATCAGATTATTTCGACATTCCCTCAGAGAATTTAAGTATCGGCAGTCGATTCGTCTTTGTCCTCTTCAATTGTTTCTCCTCTTTATACGTGTACGTGTATGAAGTAAATGGAGTGTAAATGAACGTTTAATAACCAAGCACAATAGAGATAGAGATAGGAAGAAAGAAAGAAAGAAAGAGAATGAAAAACGAGCTACTACGGTGAACATTAGCGCGAGGAAACACAATTTCCGTCTTACCGTGGTACACTTCGGGTCTTAAAAAACTATGTATAAATCCCGAAGCTCGAGCGAGAGAGAGAGAGACGCCAGGTGTGTGTCGTGCGTGCTTCCAGTGTTTCCCGACTCATTTTCATTAAAAAACAGCTTCCAGCCTTAACATAAGGAGAAGCCCTCCTGGCAACGTGGGTTTATACGGGTGTGCATGTACTATGTAGTATATACTCGTCTACCGTTCTGGTGCTTTCGCTTCTTCTTCAACCTTAAGCTCCCGCGACTATGTGGGCCAGGTATACCGCGACGGGGCAGGATATGATGAGGGTGAGAGAAATCTGAGGGGTTGAAATGGCGTCCGACCCTACGAAACAACGATCAACGTCCCGCGTAACGAGTGTTTAAACTAAGCTTGTTAGCTTTCTCTCTCTCTCTCTCTCTCTCTCTCTCTCTCTCTCTCTCTCTTTGTCTCTCTGTCTCTGTCTGACGCTCTCTCTCTCTCTCTCTCTCTCTCTCTCTCTCTCTCTCTCTCTCTCTCTCTCTCTCTCTCTCCCTCTCTCTCTCTCTTTTTTCATTCTACCCGCTCTGACGAGCGCAAAAGGTGATGAGAGGGGAAAGCTACCCCCCTTCCCCCTCCCCCTACGACCGGAAACTCGTAGTGAGTATTTTCTGCCGCTATAATACTCTCAAGTCTGGATCTTCTCAAAGCCATGGCAACTTATTCTCAGCGAAACAGGCTGGTGAACATATATATATACACTCCCGGGTATGTTTCTTAATGCCACCCCTCGTATACTCTCGTTCTCTAGTATGCTTTCATAATCTCATCCCGACTCCTCCCTCAAGGTATATAAATATATATATATATACTATAGTATGCATCATGGGGTTAAAGCTGTTCCGATATTCTGTCCACGAATTCTATAGAACACAGTTTCCTACCGCCCTCGTTAAATTCATAATGCCCTTATTATTCGAAATCTACCTTCCGTTGTTTGTCGCGACAATAGTTCATTTTTCGTTGAAGGATATTAATATTTTCTTTTTCAATACGTTACAAACGAAAGCTCCGAGTCATTTTCTTGTTTACTGCGATAGGTCTTTGTTTCATAAAGGAATTTGACTTACCGTATATTTTTAATAATGTATTACGACGTGCTATGGAACACATTTTGAGGAAAAAGGAAACGAAATGTTTCACCTTATACATTTGAATCAACGTGCACTTTGCTGGGTCACGTGATTTTCCCCGTTCGGTCGATGGATCAATGCGCAGGTCTGTCGATCGAGCGGCGAGTTGCGTATCCATTGATAACGCTCTGACTCTTTCGTTCCGGATCGTCGTACCGCCAACACCGTTGGAACTTCTTCTGATCAACCATAGCTAGACATACTATTGTTGCAACAATATTGGAATGGCAACCGATGTTAAGAGACTGGGAAATATTATTAATCTAAAGAGTACTCCGGAACGAAAGGGCTAACGAGGGATAAGGACATCTAAATGCAAGATAAGGACTTATATTATTATCTCTATTTGAACCAAAGATAAGGACTTATTATTATTATCTCTATTTGACCAGATCGACAGTGATCAGATTTAATTATACCTATGGTGCGTGAGATAGTTAGTGTGCAAATGTCTGTGTGTGTGTATGTTGTCTGAGAGAAATCCAATATTGTTACAAATTGTATTGAATCCTTGTCTATATTGAACGAGTAAGGCATAATATCATTTTTTAATTATATTCAATCATGGATTTTTCTAGATGAATGTTCGAACTCCGATAAAAACTGATGAACTTGTTGAACATTGTTGAATTACAAAATAACAATTCTTGAAAAAAAATCAGATTTGTTACATACTTGGCTTGCAAGAGTTCGTTAGAGCGCATGGAAGCTCCTCGTTTGAATCAATGTTGCGGCAAAAATTTAGTTACGATTCACTGTAACTATGTGCTCGTTATTCGGTGATTGTCAATTGAATTTTCTAAGAGCAAATGTCAAAAGCCTCATTTACTTGTCAAGA
Source organism: Tryphoninae sp. B BG-2022a (assembly GCA_030523005.1). Classification (NCBI taxonomy): domain Eukaryota; kingdom Metazoa; phylum Arthropoda; class Insecta; order Hymenoptera; family Ichneumonidae; species Tryphoninae sp. B BG-2022a. The sequence continues at coordinate 2,684 of JAPYZU010003255.1, forward strand.
GCGAAATTAAGCACGATGGAGTTTCTTGACGTCCCGGTGTATTTCTCGATATAGATATAACATTGATACGATGTCGTCGCCATCACGAGTGTGCCGAGTCAAGTTGCTATGACCCGAAAGTTAAAATTATGAGATTATGAGGTTTGCCACGGACCTAACTTCATTTCCACCTGCATACGACACGTTGATTCAAAAAGTGTTCATGAAACATAGAGATCTGATTAAAATTGAACTCGACCCTCCCTCATTCTCAAAAATAATATTTTGTTTTCATTAACTTTGTTACTACGTTCGTATTCTTGAAGGAAAATATGGCTAACTGCATTGAACGATCGAATTTTGTTTTCCCGCGAAAGTCGGACACAGAGAGAAGAGACGCGAGAGAGCTTTTCGGTCGATCATTGCGACAACGACTGGACCGTTAATGTTGATCGAGCAACCCCACTCAAGGGACGCAGATGAACGAACGAACGTTGACCATCCCAGCAGAGCGTAGAGACAAGAGACAAAGACCGAACCCGCGGCTGTTCACTGGACCGAATGTTTGTTGGCCGAATACGACTTCTGATTCGAATACCGGTTTCGGAAGTCGACGAGTCTCGTGGGATTTACTGAACCCAAAGAAAGAGATAAACGAGAAGAAGAATAAGAAAGAGGAAAATAAAAGCGAAGCGAGAATTACATCGCTGATGGCCCGATGGTCCACCGGATGCGAATTCGTGAAGAAGAAGAAGAAGAAATATCGAAGAAAATCAAAATAGATTGGCAAGAGCAGCGAGACTGTGGTATTCGAAAATTATTTAGATATCAATCCCTAGTGATATTTCGATACACCAACCTATATTATAAACATTGAGTGTCCTATAAGTATAAATCCACCCTTAATGCTTTCACAGTGTAGCCCACATGGTCCAAATCCTTCGGCTTTTGACGTAAAGCTCCATTAAGCGTATGCATTTCTATCTGCACATAATCCTTCTTTGGAGAGAAAGGTTTCAATATCACGATGTTGCCTCCTGTCTGGTCGAACTATTACATCGGATATTTCTCCCACGAGCATCGGATCGCCTCTTGTATTCCGGCCAATATTTTCCATCTACGTTGCCCAAACTTCCTATTCGAACTGAGCCAAGTATGTCGTGCGTCATCCTCTCTCTCTCTCTCTCTCTCACACACACTTCGACGAACCATTCGATCTTGTCTATAATCCAACAGTTAGGAAACCAAACCGACCAGCACCATATCATATATTCCAGCGTGTTCACGAATAGTGCTTACGCTTGCGGCTAAATCGGTCTCCTTCTATTATCAGAGAATATTCGATAGTGAATGGATAAGGACGACGATCAACATCGTTGCTCATTCCCAGCTCCCCCAAGGTACCCGAACCATTTACAATCGATAACATCGGCATAGCTAGGAGCAAGAATACCTCGGGACTCTCTCCCTCTCTCTCTCTCTCTCTCTCTGGTATTACGAAACCCAACGCGTATGGCTCGCTCTGGAAAGTGACGGTGCACAGAGGGGTGGTGTACAAGATTCTCGGAGCATGTGAAGCATAGCAATGACAACGATGATAAGGGACACCCTCGGGACATGTGCTGCCGTGCACCTTGACTTTACTAATCGGCTTTAATCTTTTCTGAAACATCCCTATATAAGTAACTCTACTTATATTTCCATCTTATTCCATAAATATGAATATAATATAACGGATTATTAGAAAACAAAATTCCTGAAGAACATTTTCACCGTACTACGAGTGATTTGTAAATGTGATTTATTATTGATAAGGCGTGTCGAATTTATATCCTTTCAACTTTTCATCTCTAGTTTAAGATTCGTTACTCGGATCGTGCAACCTCGTGAAGGTTGATCCACTATTTATGTTATGTATTTGTCTGCTCGAGGTTCGTCGCGGTTTCTTGCCCCGCGTGGATCTTAGCGCGTATATGTAGAGCGAGTGGAGGCGCGTCAAAGTAATTCGTGAACGAGATGTTCCGCTCCAAGAGCTACCGCGTATGTAGCTTCACTGTAAAATGTAAGAAATAGATATAGATTCTACGAAGGATTTGCGAGCGGTTTTATAAACGACGAGTTATACTACTGGCACGCGTGTGCTTTACGAGGTGCTCCTTAAAGCATCGGCTTTTACACACGCTGGAGGAGCTTGCTCGCTCTCTCGTTGCGTAGCCTCATGCTGGTGCTTGAGCTTGGTTGGATTACGACGAGTGTGCTGTGTATGCGTGTGCCTATCTTACTGCACTGCGGCGAACACGCTCTTTCGACATTAAATTTCGGCCGTATAAACTACCATTCGCGAAGGGCACGCTCCTAGCCCAAGTACAAAACAGAAATAAGAAACGTGCTCTGTGTACAAGTATACTGTATTCTATATAATAAACCAAACTCCTTATTTCTCTCGTTTCTATGACAACGCATCAAAAGTGATTTTCTTATATTTTTTCACTCAAACGTGAGATTTATAAATATCTCTAACAACTACACTGCTATCATACTTGAGTAAACGTTAGTTTTTTCGACAGTGTTTTCTTTCTTGTCGCGAGTCGACCACCCTTCACCTGACGCGGGTCCTTTGGCTGCCAGAGCTCTAAATATTTAAAAGTTTTACTAATTGTTGTGCGCCAGCTAGTTCAGCGACGAACTAGCAATTAATTTAACCTTGAACGGTATCGAGACGATTCTCAGGGCGGAAACACGTTGGGACCCAGAAGAGACAGATTTAGCTTGAAAAGATTTCCAAGAAAAAGAATAAAAGGAACACTTGCAGGTACTTACATGAATTGTTTACTCCTTTGTTCGACAATTTCGATATTTCCTCAAACCCACTTGGTCCAGTGGTTCGCAGCCTACCACTTGACAATTTAAATAATAGTTGACAAAATAATAAATGCTAGGCTAGTTGAGCGAATATAATATGTAAATTCGTTGTCAATTTAGTGTTGACACAGCCTGTCTATAAGAACGTTCAGATTGAACTTTATAATTTGACATAACTTGTCTCTTTGCTGGTTCAGTTTAAACTCTACAATTCGACACGACTTGTTCTTCTGATGATTCAGCTTGAACTCTCTCGACTATAATGTTCATTCGCGACACCTCGCTCTCTTACATCTTCGTCGCTACCCGAACGTTCCCGAGTCTAATAATCGAAGGCCAATCAGTACTTTGCAAATTATTGCCCTTAGGCTAATGTATTGTTACATTCTAACAAATTTCGACCGGCGTCGGGTATCATCGTTGGCGCGCCCGAGTGTCAACTTCGAGAGTTCGCCAAAATCCTGTCACAATATTTACATCGCCATTGACACATTCGTACATTGTTACGTAACGAAAATACAGTTATCGAGGATGAAGCGAACACTTCATTATCACAGATTTACAAGAGTTACGTGTTTAATTTCACGTCGAAAGAATTTCAAATTCAGTTTTAATTATTATCGAGTCAATTATATGCATTGTACAGGTATGGAATACGACGAATAGAATTGGATACTAGCCACTAACGCGGGAGATTCGAACGAACGCGTAGCATACTTCGGTATGTACGACGATTGTTCACCAGTGGTCACTAACGATTCTCGTTATTGTTATTGCTATTATTAATGAGGTACTATCACGATTCGCCATACACATTTGGTACAGTACCCACCTACACCTCGCACGTTCAACTGTATACTCGAGATTTCCACCGAGCCGTGCTTGTGTGTCGGATATCTGATAGTTCTGCGTATATATACGTACACGTAACTACACATAATAGGTGAGAATGGGGAATGTCGAACTCGGATTATCGGATGTTTTGGGAGATACGACCAGCCTGGTAACTACACGATAGAGATAGGTAAATGATCACTCAAAAAACAGTGAATGTTTCCAATTATAATACTCGTTCGTTACAGTGACATCCGATTATCGTAAAGGTCGCGTCGCTTCCTGCTCAACTAAACTAAGCACCGGGGATGAACGCCACGAGTGGTGCTCAGATGGAACAAAACCCATACGCATAATCGCAACTCTATTGTTAATTAATGTTTCGTCAATGGGGCGTGATATATATGTGGTAATTATCTTGGAAAGCCAGGAAATTTTCGACCGGTACAATTTCGAAACAATAATAACGCGACATATCTAATTGTTTCGTGGATGCTGGAGGCTAATAGTGATGAATCACTTGGATGGATTTAGACGAGGATGTAAATATCAGGGTTGGACAATGATAATATAGTGATTATAGTTAATAAATGACCATTCGATGTTCATTCGGTATCGATAGAGAATACACCCATGACACATTCAACTGGAGAGTTAGCTAATTATCTGGAGGAAATTTCTATGTAGAGCCTGGAAATTTTGAAAAGAAATTAATCACTGGAACAATCCCAAACACGTTTGGCACACTACGTTAGTTTCCCAGTTGGTGATGCGCGTAGCTTCTTGAGGTCCGCGAGATAGCTTGAAGGAATAGGGCCAACAATCTATTGAATAATGTAATTCAATCAGTATAAAATAATTATTTAAATATTAAGAACTCTCACCAAAAATTATGTTTTTATTGAGTCGATCTGGGTATCAAAGGCAGAGCAGTCACCAATAAATTTTTGGGCTGGCCTAAGGGCCTAAATTTAGCCCTTTGAGACCTGAGTACTTTCAAGCTTATGTGGTCCGCAGTCGCATAGGCTGACGCATATATGCGTCCTTAGGGCTCAAAGGGTTAAAATTACTGCACTAGGTTCATCCTTTGACCGCTCTCCATCGATACCCACCGCGATATAAAATAGAAAACAATGCACTTGTAGAACCCAGAAAGAGATTCTCTTCTTTTTTTACAGCTAAGCTACCAAATGAGCCTCGGGTTTGTTCCAAACTATATACTCACACGATACGCGATGGTAGCAACCCATATAAGCACAATACTTCGATAATATCGCCATTCGTGCAATACCATTGCGTGTAGAATAAAACATGGGAGATTTCCTCTGGTCTGTTTGGGAGCAAGATGAATGGGTTGCATGGAAGACTCCCGCACGCGTCACATACCGATGTTACGCACAGGACACAACTCGCGAGAGAGGCCTTCATTAAGCGTTTACCACGAGTGAGTATACACCGGAAAATTTGCGTCATGGGAGCTTTTCTGGTTAACCGAGAGGATACGGACGTCTCTCGCGCGCCCTCTCAATATTAATTAAGCCATTACGAGAGACAGCGAGAGTGCGCCAAACTTTATCTCGTCCATCCCAACGAGCAACTCCTACTACGCCGCTTTCATTCCTTACCCACAGTGTACTCTCCAAATCCCTTCTCTCGGCATAGACAGAGTTTGCGACATGTCATAGAACTTCCAGTCACCAGTATGAGGATTCGTCATCAACTAATCTCGCGAGCTACACCCGTGATTTGTCATGACATATTTCCGCGATAAACCACGAGATATGTTGTGCAAGTTCAATTGGCCATTTGCCTAAGAAATGCTGATAATTTATTCCGCTAACAAAAAGAAAATTGCACATTAGCTGTTGGAATTAGAGTTTCGTACAACAAATGGTCTTCGGGTAGGTCGCGCATTCTAATGTAGAAGCTGGTAACCATTAGCCAGGATAATGATAGAAAGAAATTTGATACCAAGGATGTTTATAGAAACGAGAATACATTGTGATAAAATAACAGAATGAGATTAGAGGAACGGCTAACATTACGGTCGTACAATGATGCGTTGATGGGTAGAAAATGAAAACCGAAACCAGGATTCAACGAGATATTTCAAGTGCCGCGAGGAATCTTTTTATGTGTTACATCTGCATGCACCGGTGGACAAATACTGGGAATTTTCACAATTCCTTTCAAGGCAAGATGTTAAAATTCTTTTTTACAATTCTCACTCAAGCCAAAGAATTTTCATATCTGTGAGCAATATTGTCGCATGGATGAGAACTGACGTTCTTAAGACATCTTATTCTTTTTCTAGCTTCTTGTTAGTACCAAGGAAATTCGACCTCTCTGCTTCTGTCAAGAAATCTCTCGAGATTGTCCACAATGTTTTTGTGTATTAGTATCAATACGTTTGTAAGAGTAATGATAATGTCGATGTTCCCATTACCTTGATACAAAGGCTCACTGGTTGATGGTACTCAAACCACCCCGGAAATGGATTCTAAAATTATCTCAACTTTGTACAAAGTTCATCAATAATTTCATTTCTTTGATAGCATGATCAAGCCTTTTAGAATTTCCTGGGAGAAGACATAATTTTTTATTTATGACCGAGCTTAGAGGAATTGGTTGACACAAGTTCAAGCTAACCGAAAGTCCCTGCGGATAAGGGCTTAGGGCCAGGGAAAGCCGAACTTCTTTTTTCGCAACAATTGGTTTGAAATCAAAAAAGCAATGTTTTTGTGTATTAGTATCAATGCGGTTGTAAGAGTAATAATAATATCGATGATCCCATTACCTTGATATAAAAGCTCACTCGTCGATGGTGATCAAACCACCCCGGAAATGGATTTTAAAATTGTCTCAACTTTGTACAAAGTTCATCAATAATTTCATTTCTTTCATAATATGATCGAGCCTTTCAGAACTTCTTGGGAGAAGACATAATTTTTTATTTATGACCGAGCTTAGGAGAATTGGTTGGCCCAAGTTCAAGCTAACCGAAAGTCCCTGTGGATAATAGCTTAGGGCCAGGGAAGGCCAAACTTCTTTTTTCGCAACAATTGCTTTAAAATCAAAAAAGAATTGTTGGGGAAATCGCTCATCAGAATTTTTTCACAGAACACCAAAATCACTTTCATTTTAGAGTCGGTTGTGGTCTCTGCTGAACATTCTCGAGCTTCCCTGTCCTGTTATGCGAAAAAACCCGAAACTCACTTTCCTCTTTTCTGTCACACGCTACAGTTTACAAAGAGAATTCCTCGTGCGCTGGATGATAAATTTCATAAATTTCCTTGACTCGAGAATGACGGAACCTGACATTTATAGTTTTTTGTGTTTTCGTTTTTTTTCAGACAACAAAGAACATTTTTCCGAGAATTTCCGCTAAGAAATAATTCGGTCGGAATTCCCTTTGTTACAAGCCAAAATATTTACCCTCAAGTTCAGTATCCAAGGCATAAATATCGTTAACGCGCAAAGCGTCTGTAAAAAAATTTGAAAAAAAAGAACGAAATAAAAAGGATCGTTGAAAAAATGCGACTGAGCATATGACAATAAAAGTAAAAGTACGCACGTCGAGAGAAGCGATAAAGCGTGTAAAAACATGAAAATAAGGACACGTGCGATATAGTTAAAACACAGTTAAAGCGAAGAAGAGAGCGGAAATTATGGGAGGAACGAGAACGTCGAGGGAAAGCGTAAATGAGAAAGTGTACCTGACGCATTCGCTTTATCGTGCGTGCCGTATGTTGCAAGCTACCACTGCAGTTATGAAATTTTGGTGCCGGTTGTAATTCGACGTCGAAAGAACCGCGAGGAAAATGAGGCTGTGATTTTACTTAAACGTAGGTACGCGGTGGAATATTTCTCTAGGTGCAAGCGAAGAAAATGAAATATGAAGAACGAATGAAGGGGTTATGCTGCGTCGGTAATTGCGGAGTAGAAAGCCGAGCCTCATAACAAAGTCTTACCATCGCATTTATTTTTTTCAAGCCCTTTCCCTCAATTTTAGTCTCAGCTACGAGTAACCAACCACCACTGTGTACCAGGGAGAATCGACTTTCCTTCGCATCGTTGAACATTTTCACTCCGCTCTCGTTTGCCCATCAGCAAGCTCTCGTTCACGATCGTCTTTCTATCTCTCTCTCTCTCTCGCTTCCTCCCACTTTTAGCCTCATCTCGTTTATTCACTCTTTACCTTCTCGAAACTCGAGAGGCCTCTTGCGCCTTCCCCAATTACGTCGATTCCATTCTGCTTACTCTTTGTGATCACTTTTTTGTCGATTCGAGTGCGCGCAGGGTAAGAAGAGCCTTATGGTTCATCAACGTTTACCCGAGCACACACAACTCTCGGGTAACGCACGGAACGTATCTCACTCGTGTACACAAAATGTACGGTAGGAAAGAAGAGAAGGGAAATATGCCGGTACACGAAGATTTACCCTCGGAATGCCAATCACTGTAACGTTTATAGGGGTAACAGGGTTGTATTATGGGTAGAGCCCAATGAGGTCAGTATCGAGGAAAAAAGGCCCGAGGCTGGGTATGGAGCCAGAATTTCTATCCCGCGTTAGCACATTGCCCTGAACTGCACTCGGGGAGTATCTGCAAATCAAACACACGCTCTCTTTGCCCACAAACTAATGGGGAGGGATAAAAATGGCGGTTGTCGGTTGAAGGAAAGAAGGGGGAACTAGTTGGGATGAGCGAGCGAAGGCGGAAGTATTGTGGAACGGTGAAAATCCCTTTCCCCGTGTACAGAAAAGCCCATCGCATCGTGGCTCTCGCTGCTGCTTTCCTCACCCTCTTGCTTTTTTACCGCCCTTCTTGCTCCCTGCTAGTGTTCAATGGAAAGCTCACAAAACTAGTTTTGACCGAGGGTTGTTCGATGAACCCAATAGGGCTCAGGGCTAGAGATGGAATGAAAGAGTAGGCGAGAGAGGACGAGAGAGAAGAGAAACGGTACGAGAGAGGCACAGTCGAATAGATAGACAGAGAGGGAGAGAGAAAGAGAGAGAAAGAGTGGAGTGTAGAAAGGGAGACAGCACAGAGTAAATGCTGACCTTTTTATTTTCCGTTCTCAGTTGAAAAAGGAAAAGGGAGAGAAGAAAAAAGACGATAACCCCCATATCCGATCGTTGCCAGGAATGAACAAAAGGCAGAGCTTTATTTTCGTCGGTGAGGCGCGTATGTGAGGGGCGGGGGGGAGCACGTAACCTCCACTGGTGCCTTCGCCAAAGGTTGGGACACTTGAGTTGGAATTTGAATTAAACGACGCTTTTGTTCTCGAGCCCTCGGGAGAAAAGGAACCGGCCAACGAATTCTGTCTCTTTTCTTTTCCTCCCCCCACCCCCGCCACTCACTCTCACTCTGCCTCCCTCTCTCCCTCTCTCTCTCTCTTTCTCTCTCTCGCTCTCTCTCTCTCTCTCTCTCTTTCGTGTATTCTCTCCCAGCAAACAAGGAACAACGCGCCAGTGAGGCAAGTAAAAGAGCAAAACGAGAAAACAAAGAACAAGCATTACCTGAAGCACCAAACCACGATGAATATCACCCTCGCATTTTGTTCTTGACTGTTTGCCAAAAATGATTTCCATTCGGTGCTTATATCACGATGTATACATAATTCCTGATATTCTGGACAACTTCGAGTATATAAATTTCCTCGCGATCAATTACTCGCGACTTCCTACGATCCAAATCATCCCCTAAATTCGTTACGCTCGAACGTGAGAAGTAGAACGTTAGAAATGGTCTCGGGTTCTCGTATTTAACTTCCATTTATCACACGTACAAGTGACACGGAACGTAGACGAGAAAATCGAACGACCGCGGTGACCTCGAGAAAGCCATGTTTCTCACGATCGTCGCACTCGTCTCTTTTTCATTCATTGTTTCGTACTCCATGTAATTGTAGATACGTGCAAGACAACCCGTGCAGAAATGTTGACAGGGATACCAAACTACTGATCATATTCTGATCAGGATATGGCAGGGATTCAATCCTAATACGAAGCCTGTGGTGAGCG
>JAPYZU010003256.1:0-12160 GCA_030523005.1 Tryphoninae sp. B BG-2022a
CTCTCTATTATATATATATATATATATATATATATATATATATATATATATATAATTTTTTGTCGACGTCTCCCTTTTACTTTTCTTGTACGTGTAGTTCTTGTTTTTATCGTTTGATTTCCGGTTTACTTTTGTTCTTTTTTTTTCAATTTTTTTTTTTTTCGTTTTGTTTTGTTAATTAGTCGACGAACGTCGATCTTATCACGAAGCTTGTTTCTTATGTACAAAATGTAAAAGTCGAAAAAGAAAAATCGTTTCGCGAGAGAAAGAAAAACACGACGCGAGAGATTCGACTCAACGGAAACTTGAGTTTGCGAGGACTTTCTTTGCCTGGAGCACCCGAGAATATGCGATAATTAACAGCCAATGTGATAAATAACGTTTCGTAATTTTTGTTTTATTTTTAGTTTGTAAATTGTTTTTTTTGTAAATAATTTGTGTCTTGTTATTTTTGAAAATTTATGATTTTTTGTAATTATTGTACTTTTTTTTGTTTTTATCTTCACGAGGGAATAACACATTTTTGTGGCTGTTGTTGGACGTGTCGCGATAGGAAAATGAAGAAGAAAAAAAAGGGTAAAATAAAAATTGGAATCGCGCCCACGAGTGAATGTCGCTCGTCGTAAGCTCGAGGCGTTTGCGACGCGGTCACGTTTAGTTGCGCGATCATCGCACGCGGCGCGACACAAGCGAGAGTGTCTGCCAATTTTGGGACAAGATTGGCCAAGGACTGGTGTCTCGAGTCAAATTGTCCACGGCCAGGAAGCGTCGGTCGAATTTACACACAAAAAATGAACGAAAAGATTCAAAAGTGATTTTTCAATGAAACAATTATGAGAATACAATTAAAATTGTTTTTTTTTTCAAAAGGAAAATTATGTTAGTTTTCTCCACGATGGAAATCAATGTGGATTATTTATTTCATTCGATCCGTTGATTCTCTAGCAGAGTGTTAAAGAAAGTAACGATTATCTCAAATAATTATTCGTTAATCAATTTTTAATATTCATCTCGAGTTCACGATTATTCAATTATTTTCTTGAAACAAAATCATTAAAAGATCCAAAAATGATTTTTCAATGAAACAATTATGAGAATAAAATTAAAATTGTTTTTTTTTTTTTCAAAAGGAAAATAATGTTATTTTTTCTCCACGATGGAAATCAACGTGAACAATTTATTTTATTCGATCCGTTGATTCTCTGGTCGAGTATTAAAATCGATTAAAAGATAATGATTATCCCAAATCATTGTTTACTAATCAAATTTTAATATTCATCTCGAGATCAGGATTTTTCAATTATTTCCTTGAAACAAAATCATTAAAAGATCCAAATCCAAAAATTATTTTTCAATGAAACAGTTTAGAGAAGAAAATAAAAATTGTTTTTCTCAAAAGGAAAATAACGTCATTTTTCTCCACGATGGAAATCAACATGAACAATTTACTTCATCCAATCCGTTGATTCTCTAGCCAAGTATTAAAATCAATTAGAACAAAACGATTATCTCAAATCATAAATTACAAATCAAATTTCAATATTTATCCCTTCACGATTATTCAATTATTTCCCTAAACAAAAAATCTGTACGTTCCCTTTTTTTTGTAAATTCGACCGATATCCAACCAAATGAGGGATTTTTCGCGACTGGTCAATTTATTTTAAAGAATATATAGTGCGAGATAAAAATTTAAAAGGAAGTTTGAGGATTCTTTAGGATTGGGAATACAGAGAGAAAATGTATATATATATATATATATATATATATATATATATATATATATATATATAACTTTGATATATATATATATATATATATACACAAGTTGAGGAGTTTCCGCTAGGCGAGCAGCAACTCACCACGATGATGTCGTTGATGTTGCTGATGTTGTTGTTGTTGTAGATGGGCATAATGATGTTGTTGAATTTGTTGGTAATAATTGGAGGTCGAAGAGGGCGATTGACATAGGCTACGACTTCCTTGTTGTTGCAATTGTTGTTGCTGTTGTTGTAATTGTTGTTGTGGTTGTTGTTGCAGTTGCTGTTGTTGGACGCCACCGGTACGATGGCGCTGCTGTGGCTCGTCCCTCGTCGGTGTTAAATCAAGATACAATCCCGAAGTCGCCGAATCGACGCAACTGCACGATTCGGTACCCGTTGCATTGCATCCGGCACAACATTCGGTGTCGGTCGCCAAGCTCATTGGAGTTTCCGGCGAATCGACCGGTCTCGAGCCCACGAAAGAACTCTCCATCCAGCATAATTTCACGCTCCCTGTGTTCGTGCCACAAAATTTCATGTTTAATAATTGATTATTGCTTTTCTTTTCTTACCATGCAATGCGTCGAGACAAAATCAAGGTTTTTGATTGAAAAACGATTTGCTTTAATCTTGTCATGATTTGATATTATTATTATCATTATCAGTAATCGATTGTAATGTAAGGCTAGAAAGATTTCGAGTTATTAATTGATTGTAATTATTAATCATAATCATATTTGAAAGATTTGAATCGTGGAGACACAAAAATACTCGAATTTGTAATTACTCGAAATTTTGTATCATTTTATTATTATTTAATATTATTGTTATAATAATATTTATATTATATTTCATATAATAATAATAATAATAATAATAATAATAATATTATTATATTTAATATAATAATAATAATATTTAATATTATATTTAATATAATAATATTAATACTTATATTATAGTTAATATAATAATAATATTTATATTATATTTAATATAATAATAATATTTAATATTATATTTAATATAATAATAATAATATTTATATTATATTTAATATAATAATAATGAATATTTAATATTATATTTAATATAATAATAATATTTAGTATTATATTTAATATAATAATAATAATATTTAATATTATTTTTAACATAATAATAATAATATTTAATATTATTTTTAACATAATAATAATAATATTTAATATTATTATTATTGTAATATTCATATTATATTTATTATTATTATTATTGTTATTATTATTATTATTATTATTAATGACAATAATATTTGAATTTTGCCTTGTACGTTACAAAAAAAAACCTCAAACTTCTAATTACTCGAAATTTTAATCCAACAATGAAATTTTATCTCGATTCATCGTGGTAAAGTTCGATTATTCAACGAGGGAGGAGTCTCTCACGAGGATAGAGCGCCAGTCCGGAATTTCCCCAAGCGCGAGATCGAAAGAGAAAGAAAGAGCAAACGATGGCTGAAGAAGAGAAAGAGAGAAAGGGCAAAAAGGAGAGAATGAAAATAAGCGTTGGACACAAAGAAGAGATTAAACTCCGGAGGGGGAGGGGGAGGGGGGGGGGGACGGCAATGTCGATATCGTGAGTCAAGTCGGCGAGGCCGTCCCGGAATTTCAGGGTAGGCTATTTCCGTTCTTCGTGCTCGCCACGCTTCGTAGATTGAAATAGAAAAGCGAGAGCAGCTCTTCCATCCCCCCACCTCATCCCCTCCTCCCCTTTCCCTCTTTCCGACTTGCGATTCGATACGTTAGCTTCTTGCACTTTTAGCTATGTGCACGTTTGTACAGTGCGGAAAAGCTCGGTGAAGAAGAAGAGAGACGAGAAGACAAAAGCCTGTTCTGTACGATGACGGTAACAAAGCTGCTGCTGCTGCTGCTTCTTCTTCTTCTTCTTCGTCCCTCTCCTCTCGCGCCATCAGGGAAAATCATTCGCGAGCCAGAATCGAGATTCCCTTATATTCGTCTCTCTACCAACTCCCGTTACGACCTTCGAGCACTCGACGAGTTTCCCCAATCGCCGGAAATAAAATGTAGAACCAAGGTCGTAGACCCTCGGATAGATAAGGACACGGTTCGAAAATAGCGCCAAATTTAAAATCTCATTTTCAAGAACATTTGCACGAATAATTCTAAAAGTATACAAAATATAAAAAAAAACAGATAAATAGTTTGTTTTTCTAAGTAACTTTAAGAATATTTACTCGTCGTTTGTTAATGTCTAAAGACAAAGAATTTAAAAAATTCAAATTTTGTTTCTTTTACAATTTCTAAAAAAAAAGTATAATTTTAATTAAAAAAAACAATAAATAATTAAAATAATAAAATAATTAACAATTAAAAAAATATAATTTCTTACTCGAGTCTCCAATTTCTTGAGATAAGAGTTAAAAAAAATGTTTCTGGGTAAAACTGTCGTTTCAACGAGTACAATGTCGAGGGATCCCTCCAGGCCTTTTTTAATCTCTCCCAGCGCTTGGTTCGTCCTCGAGTATCTGGAGGCGGATAACTCCCCCATCCGCGTGAGAGAGGGGAAAATATAAAGGGTTATGGGTCAAGGTCATCGATGATATCACGTGCTCGAGCCTGACGTGCGTGTGCATACAGATGCATGTAAACCATACAACGATGAGATATCTCGTTATCATCAGCCCTTAACGTTCTCCACACACACACACACACACACACACACACACACACACACACAAACACACACACACGCGCGCGCGCGCGAAATATATCCAACATACGTGTCCTTGGTTAAAATTCGAGAGCTTGAAACATTTCTCATGGGTTAGTGTGCCGAAGCCCAATTACAGCTGATGTAAAAGAAATTAATTCGACTTTTACAGGAAACGTTAGGTGAGAAGAAGAACCCAATAATGACTGAAAACTAAAATTACCATTACCAATATCAAATCAACGACGACTATGGTAACATACGTATGAACAGAAGAAAGAAATAGTGAAAATGATGAGCAAAATGAATAGTTAAATTAGAGATTAAAAAAAGAAAGATATATATATATATATATATATATATATATATATATATATATATGTAGAAAGAAAAATAATGAAACAATAATAAAATGCAAAAAAACGAAAAAAAATTACCTTCCTCGCGAAGTATAATAGTGGTGGTTGGTGATGGTGTGGTGGTTGGTTGGTTGTAGTGGTGGGATCGTTTTTTGTTTTTTTTTCTATCTCGCTCTCTCTCTCTTTCTCTCTTTCTCTCGCTCTCTCTTTCTCTCTTATTTTGTGGAAAAAAATTTTTTTTGCTCTTTTTTTTTGTTTGTTTCGCCGACAGAGGGGTGATTTAGTGCTCACCTCTCGGGCTCGTGGATCTCGCACCGCCCCTGTCGTCCCAATCGTCGGGTCGAGGTCGAGGCGAGAGTCTTCCACCACCGGCAACCTCCTGACCGCTTTGCACGTAATGCACAATGGCCGAGGTCACCTCCTTTATCGAGTTTCTCACCTCGAGCTGCTGATTCGTCTGTTGCTGTTGTTGCTGCTAAAATTTGACGAAAAAAAAGAAAGAAAGAAAGATTTTTTTTAACGTCTTTGTCAAACTTCCGGTTTTGTTTGTTTGTTTTTTTTTTTCGTGGTTGTTTTGGATCATTTTCGTTGGGTTTTCACGAGGGTTTCGCGTAAACGTGCAACAGCCGCGTTTCTCGCCTCGCGACAAATTTCCTCTTATCTCTAATTTTAACCAGACTGCAAAAAAAGCCATTTTGTCTCGCTGTCTGGGCAAAATATTAAAAATAAAATTGGACAAAGAAGGCAAAAAATAATGAGAGGGGTCGGACGACGTCTTGGTATCAAGGGTCACGTACGGTCGAGCGAGTTTGCGAACGAGCCAGAGCTTCTTTATCCGTGCCAAAAATATCGATACACAAAAACCCCGCGCATCCCCGTCCTCAAAAAAGCTCAAAATTTATTTCAACGTTTCCCACACCTTGATCCCTTCCCCTCGAATATATTCCCTGGATAAACAGCTATTTTGTTTTTCTCGAAAACGTGATAAATAATTCACGGTTGTTGTAACTCTATTCTCTCTCTCTCTCTCTCTCTCTCTCTCTTTCCCGAATGACAAAGCTCTTTTTTTCGGCTCGCGGTTTGACTCGAACTCAGGGTCTCGCGCGTGTCGTTGAAAATCAGCTAGCTCGAGGAATCGTCAATAATTTATGAGCATGTTCACGAATCACGATTGTCATGTCTAGCCACGTTGCTTTCATTTTTTTCCTCTGTTTCTCTCTCCTCTCTCTCTCTCTCCCTCTCGCTTTTTTCTTCTTCGTTCTGCACTCCACGATATTTAGGCGTGAATTGCAAGATCGTGACACGTTGTTTTTGTTTTTTTTTGGTTTTGTTTCTCTTAAATCGTGGATCAAGGTCTAGAAACCTTTTTGGTAGATTGCAGCTGGGGTAAAATTCCCTGGGCCAGACGCTCAGCCGGTGTTCGAGGATTCGCGAGACGTTCCTGCGAACGCCAACCGAGATAAGGTTGCCGATGATTGAACGACGATCTTGCTGAACTCGCTGGTGAACTTCCGGCGCTGTTCAGCAAACTCGTGCTCCATCTTGAGAATACAGGTGGCGTTGGACTCGGACTAAGAAGTACACCTGTGTTGAAAAGAAAAGAAAATTGTAACTTTAAAATTTTTGTAACGAATTAAAAAAGAAAATAAATTATTTCAAGGAATAATTTTGTATCTTACCGGTCGTAGGTTGCCGGTTGGAAGACGACGAGAGGGAGGACAGTGATGTTGTCTTTGAGCCGAGGGATCGCCATCCCCCGTGCTGAGACGCGTCCGAATGCCTTTTGAGACGAAAACCATCGCGCGCCGCTGGTGAATTTTTGTACCAGTCCGGGACGTTCAAACGCTGCAACGACCTCTGTACCCTTAGCTCGTGTTCGCTGGGCACACGCTCGCCAACCTTTTGCAGCTCGTTCTCCGGGGGCTGAAAGCATTAATTACAACATCCGGTATTATTTTAATTGCGTAGGTTCCATCGTTATTATCATTACCGATAGATAAAAGTGTTTTTAAAACGCAGTGTTGAGGTTAAAGGGCGTACAGAAAGAACTGCCAAACGCGAATCGTAAATTCTCCACTATAGCGCCACCTATCTGAATAAAATTCAACTCGGCCAATTCTTGCCACGATTCCGCGTCGATCGAGCCAAGTTTCGTCCCAATCCGTTGCGCCAAACCGGAGAATTCACAAAACGCGTTTTCGAGGTGGACATCGCAGCGCGTCTAAGATGGCGAACAATCTTTGCCAAGTGGCGCCATCTGTTTTCAGCGAACACAAGCTCTCTCCTATAACAACGCGCGAATACTTTTCTCCCCATATACTTGATAGCCGAGTAATTAAAATTTCTTTTTCTTTCGGACAAATTCGTAGAAGGAGCGAAATAAATTTGAAGCCCACTTTTGCCGGTTGAATACCGACAGATGGCGCGTGTGTTCGTTTCGCTCGTTCCACAAAGATCATAGGATTTATTTCTGGATTTGAAGAAATGAAAGAAGGACGAGGGAGAGCTAGCGAGGCGGGAACGAATGAAAAAAAAAAGAAGAGTTGGAAAAGAGGAGGTGGGCAGAACGGATCACACATAAATTTAGCTGTCGGACGAGGGAGTTGCTCAACCGTTGCAAACCGAGGCAAAGCCCGGAGAGCTTTTTCGACGGTGGTCGTGGAGGAAAGGAGGTAGCAGCGACAAGAGGAAAGAGAAATAGAGAAGTAGGCCGGCAACAGCGTGCGGAGTTACACCGGATTTGTGTGCATGCTCGCTCTTTCCGTGTAGTGTGGAAGATTTTGAACTCTCTCGATGCCGCGTGCATCGTGTTGTACAAATTTAGCGGTGTGTGTTTACAAGGCGCCTTAGGTAGCCTCGTACCCGTGAACCTCTGAAACCCAAAACCTCCCTTTTATCATCGTCCCTTTGAATTTTCCGCCAGATTCGTCACGTGATAATTTCTAACGAAATAATCCTTATCCCTCCTGTCTTGTATCGTTTCAATCAAACTACCCCCCCCCCCTCTTCTCGTGCGGTGCACCAAAATATTGCATTCTTCAATATACGAATGAAAATTATTGATAATTAATACAAATTCCACGATTAAAAATTATCATTATCCTTTAATTCAAAGAAATTGTACTTGATTCGTGATTGAAGACTTGATTTTAACAACTGACAACAGACACAAATATAACTATAACGTTTTTAACGTCAAGAAGAATCTTAACAAATTCTTTAATTAAAAATCAATATTTTAATTAAAAAATAATTCTTTTTTTATCAAATAATACAACGATACAAAAGTTACAGTTCGTTTAATGATTCACCTTGTTTTCCGATCCCGAGTAACATCTCCCAGCGTCACTCCATGCAGAATTAACCTCGAAGACGAGGGCTACTTCGTCCTCAAGTATGGTGGACGTTAGTCTACCGGAGGATATAACGTCGCCCAGAATCGTTGCACAGTTATCGTCCTCTCGTCTCATCGTATATAATTATATACACACACACGCGTACAAATACATATATACATATGTATAATGTTTATCGATTTTCACGTCGCTCAAAATTTCGACGTCTCTAGGTCGGTCCGGTGCAAAGAGCGAGCGAGCAAAAAAAAGAGAGAGAGAGAGAGAGAGAGAGAGAGAAATAGAGACAGATAAGAAAAGACGACCAGACAGAAAATCGTCTTGGCCAATTTCCCGCTCGAGAGAAGTGGCAGACGCGACGTTAAGTGAGCAAAAAATTACCAACTCCGAGATACGGTCGTCAGGGTAACAGTCTGACGTGTGATTTCGCAATCTGAAAGTCGCAAAAGTTTTCATATCTCTCATTCTCTCTCTCTCTCTCTCTCTCTCTCTCTCTCTCTCTGTCTCTCTTTCAATATTTGCCCATGAAGTAGCACCGATCGTAAGTTAACATCTCGTGTTTAACCAGTACGTAAAGAGATGTTTTTCTAACTCATTCGAACTGGTGAACGGTGAAATTGACCCCCCCCCCCTCTCCCTATCTCTCTTCTTTGTCTTGTTTTTCTTCTTCGCGACATTCCATCGAAACTCCTCTCTTTCCTCTCGCATTCCTCAAGTTCGACAAAAGCTATCCTCTCGATCCTCACGAAGATATTTGTTCAAGAAAAAATGGAGAGTTAACAATAAACTTAATTGAAGAAATCATAGGAGCAATAAGATTGTTTTATTCTTCGAGTCTCGCGTGTAAGAAACGCATGCATATAAGATTGCCATAACATTTCTTGTCCCATCCACCTTTCTCTCTCTGTCCCTTTCCCTCTTTCTCTTTACTATTCTCTTTATTCTCGCTTCATTTCCATGCAGTATCCATTTGCGGATTGACCAACCACTTGTATCTTTCCAACCGAACAAAGTTCTAACGGTACACGTATTCGCTATAGATGTGTATGTATGTATGTGTGTGTTCATGCTTATTTAGTCCTTTGCTAGAAACTCACTGAGTGCAAAAACAATGAGAGTATTACTGTCGGGAAGGCGTAATGTAAAGGGTGAATTTCATAAGGTGTCTTAAACTTTATTTTAAGGTAGATGGGATCATTCTAAACAAAAGTTGCAAATATACATTGGGGATATTTTTAATAGTTTAGGAGATATGAAGTTTTTAAGTTGGTCCAATGAGAGCGCGCCGAGAAGCGTTAGCGCCGCCCACGCCTCGCCCTAGCAGGCAATACCCAGGAATAAAATTGACTGCTCTGAATTTTGCAACCCCAAATGTAACGCCCTACTCTGTGCTATGACTGGCAAGGACGGGAGTGGGCGGTACCAACGCTTCTGAGCGTGCTCTGATTGGACCAACTTTAAACATTGATATCTCGTAAACTATTAAAAATATCCCTAATGTATATTTGCAAATTTTGTTTGTAATGATCCCATCTACCTTTAGATAAAGCCTGTTACAACCTTATGAAATTCACCCTGTATATACAAAGACACATTCGTCTCTCGAACCCTCGTTAGGGATTCCAAGAGTAATGGTTTATGCACCGGCTAAAACGTCGCTCGACTCGCTCCCACTCCCACCTTGGTCGTGGTAGGATAGAGGAAACATTCGTTGCATACGTTAAATACGTGCGTGCGACCAAACTCGCATGGCACATCCACCGGTCAGTGAGCACCGCTCGCTTCGGGCTTAGGTCGAGAGTGCTCCCATACACGATCAGGAGGTAGAGGAGAGACTCTATAAAAGGCATGGCGGGTGTACGCTGTACTATTTATCGTACGACATGCAAACATGTCCGAGGCATTCTCAATCGAGAAACCATCAATTTTTCTCATGAAAATTATCAAAAATTTGCCCGTACTTCGTCCAGTCGTAGATCTAGTCCAAATTGACTTTCTTGAACTTTTGCAATTTTTTTGAACAGTTTCGAGTTCCATAAATCTAAAAAAAAAATGATTGTAGATACTAATATAATAAAAACAATTGTTTTTATGCAATATAGAAATATAAACGCGCTTAAAAGTTCTGAAAAAAATTAATTATTTTAAAGAAAAGAAAAATTGAATCGATTATTTTAACGAAACAAAGAGTCAAAAATGATGAAAAAATATTAACAAAATTCATATTTATGTTCTTCAAACTGGTACCAAAAACTGACAAAGTACGAGCAGCATCTGTAAAGTTTCGAAAAAAAAACATGATTGACTTGACAGAGAACGCCCCATATACACGTATATATGTATATATAACGTCGTGTGAGGAGTACGTGTGAGTTGCGTGCGTGATCGGTCGCTGCCTGGTTGGAACGTTGCATAATGATGCATTCTAGGCGGACAGCCACGAGTTGTCAGAATTTCTGTCCCTCTCTCTCTCACACACACACACACTCATATATATGGGCGTATATGTGTAAAATGCCTACGGTCGACCACACTCGTGGAAGTTCATTTTAATTACTGCATCTCTCTTTCGTTATCTCTCGCTTCTCGTTTCTTCTCTCACGACTTCAAACCCCCATAACCTCACTTTATTTCTCTACTCTCAACGCCCCCCCCCCCCTCCTGTTTCCCTCTCGAAACAACGTTCAACGTTCGTAATAGCCGGGGTTACGTCGATTGACGTAAATTGGGGGAAAGCGAGTAGACCGAGATAAAGAGAGAGAGAGAGGGTTGCAGCAGACTTTGGCACGAAGTCGAGAAGAAATAACCATCATCATCATCATCATCATCATCATCTGGCGAGGCCAAAGACCCTGAAGCTTCTACAGACTCCCGCGAGAGGGAGAGAAAAAATGATCGAAAGACCTCTGTGTATAGCTGTTTCGAAATGCCCTCGAGGCAGCTTGAATTATACATATACGCGTGTTTTCATCTCTCTTGCGTAATAATCTACGCGTCCATGCGAAGAGAGAGGCGTAATGTAAAATGACGGATATCGCTTTTCTTTTAACGCGCGTTAGAGAAGCTTGAGATTTTGAACAGCTCTCGAATCCTACGATGTTTGTAATTAATGATTTCTGCCGAAATAGCTCTTATAATTAAAGATTAGACATGGTTATCTCGCTGGTATTGAAACTCAATTTTTTTCCGATTTTTTTTTTATGATATTGTTACCACCTGTCGGTAAAATAGTCGGATCGCCCACCTCGAGATTAATTATCGTAATTTCTCGCTCTGTAGTACAAAGTTCGATACGATTTCATTATTTTATGAAAAATTAAAGTGGCAAGAATGTCATAACTGCTGAAATATTGAGAAATAATTTCAAATGTTGAATTAAAAAGCGATTTTCTTGAATACAACGCTCTCGAGAAATCCACCATTTTGTAGTCTCCTATGCAATTAGAAATTCGTTTTTTTCCCGTTCTCTCTACATTTCCATATGTCGAGAAGCAAAAATACGTATAAACTGGACAAATGCTTATTCCCTCGTCTCGATGCATCTCGATTAAATATCAAGGACTCGCCCATGAGAAGATTAGCATTTGGTCGTGTCACGGACACGAGAGCTTCGAGAAACCTCCGCAAGCGGCGCTGTTGAACATCCCGCCAGTTTTTAAAACGCAATCCCGTCGTGTATATAAAGTTATACGCGTATAATACAGACGAGAACGAGACTTCCATATCATCGTTGTCATCGTCGCGTTCCTCGCCTCGCTTCGACACCCCTAGGGCGTGCCTTTTGCGAATGCGTGCGTGCGTTCCACGAAACAAACGTACGGTAATTTTAACCTATTTAAGCGTGTGGACGCGATACTCGTGCATGCGCGCGCACAAGCGAAAGAGCGAGAGAGAGAGAGAGAGAGAGAGGGAGAGAGAGAGAGAGAGAGAGAGAGAGAGAGAGAGAGAGCGAGAGAGAGAGAGAGAGAGAGAG
>JAPYZU010003257.1:6114-25548 GCA_030523005.1 Tryphoninae sp. B BG-2022a
TATATATATATATATACACATGTCTGTGTGCGTGTGTGTATGTGTATAGAGGGAGCCACGTCCAGGCGTCGAGCCATTGTAATTATGTATTCTCGTTGCTCACATCTGGGTCCTCCCTGGGTACGAAGCCCACCAGCCGCACTGTCGTCCCTGGACGGCGGGTGGTCCATCGGGCTCTCCACAGCCCTTCTCTAACTCTGCGCCTTCATCGCGTATAATGGCAAAGCCCTCGAGAGGTTGCGAGAGGGAGGGCCGGCGATCCCGTGTTCCCCGATGTTCAGTCAATGAGAGAGAAAGAGAGGGAGAGAGAGTGGGACGACCGTGTCTGCATTACCAAATTCAAGGGACTCCAGCGCAGTCGGATTTTAGCTTTTGAACGTCGTCAAGACTGGATTTAAAGGATCTCGTGGATTAAACGGTTGAACCACGTGGAAAAAGAATATAGCTGGTTTATTACCAGTTCTCTGACAAGAATGAGAAATCACTGGCGAATTAAGAGGAGTCTACGATAAAGAAATCGACGTTTTCATCCTCGATTGCGTCTCTGGAAATTTAGGGGTGGAAGAGAATTGAAAAAAGAAACAGATCTCTATAGGTGCAGAGTAGATCGGTGTAGATTGGAAGGCGAATGTGTGTAGGTATACACGAAGGGCAAAGATTCGAGCGTCTTCTTGATAGGGAGAAGGTGACTCGAGGGGGGTAGTGGAGCGAGGATGAAGGAGAAGAGACAAGGGTAGACTTGATATATACCGTCTGAAGGTACATGAAGAGGGTGGATATATGCAGCCGTAGCTAGGGTACATAAGAAGGAGACGGGTTCCGTCTTGACACGAACGGATCGATCGGGGAGAGAAAGAGGGAGACGCGGGAAAACAAGTATCTCGTCGTAAAACGAGGCTTATCCCGCAAAATTCTAATATTTATTCATATACCCAGGCGGATTGAAGGACGAGCGAGCTCGACGCGAGAGTGGGTGAGCGAGTGAGAGAATGAAGGGATGCCGAGGTAACCCCAAACCCGTCGATGCTCCAGCAAAGTAAGATCGGCCGAGTGGAAAAGCGTTCTCGAAATCCTTAACCCACCCTTAAGAGAAAGTGGGATGTACGAGGGAAGAGAAAAGTGGGAACGAGTGAGTAGGACCACCCTTTTCATAAGACGAACACATAGAGAGTACGAACGCGCTACGGGGGAGTGAAGAAGCGGTTTCGAAAGAGAGTGAGATTGGGCGTTGGGTGCTCTCTTCTATCTGGTCCCTCACCGGTTCGGATAAGAGTTCGTAGGAAGTGCTGCCATCGCGACGAAGGATATACCAGCCAAACCCTTCAACGTTCGATATAAACTCTTTGGGTGTATGTGTCCGGATTTGTGTCGGTGAAGACGCTCTAACCCGGTGAAGGGTGAATCTGAGTCAGGCGAAAAGCAGAAGAAGAAGAAGAAGAAGAAGAAGAAGAAGGAGGCTTTCGTGATGAAGGTACAGGGAGAGGGTGTCTCGTGACCGTTTGTGAGGGAAAATGAACAAGGGAAGCGCACATAGTGGGGACAAGTTCGCTACGAACTGCGCCGGCTAAGTGGCTGCGGAGGACTCGAGGTCTCGAGTCTATGGTTCGAGACGTTGAAGAACCCGAGCGAAGACGACGAAGACCAGAGTACGGAAGAGAGCACTCGTGCTCGACTATGGCCCCTGGGCTGACTCGGTTGCTTTCCTCCAACGATCAATTCTCACCGAGTCAGCAGATAGGATGAAATCGTAACCCCGTAATAAACCTTGCCTCGACTCCAACCTTCCACCCTAGACGCTCCACCGACGCACGTTTCACCGGATGTCTGTAACGACCTTGGGTTATGGGGTTTGTAACGGTGACGACCGTTAGGCTCGTTGGTCGATCTTGGTCATTTCTAGCCACCTTAACGTTGGATGAAAAAAATGGATCGGGACTCGAGATATTATTATCGTGGAATTATTTCAAATTCGAGATATCACCAGATGTTACCAAGGGATTGGACAAAAATATTGTTTTCGCAATTCTCGATATTTGATTCCATCAACGGAAGGAGGAGCGAGCGATCGTTCGTAACAACATTGACGAATTTGGTTTGCTCGTTCATAAGACAACCTTGGGGAGCTAATTAATTTTTCCGATAATGCACAGTGATAAGGGGGAACAAATCAAAGTTGCTTGATTTTTATCGAGTATCGTGGGCTGTACTTGGATTTATTTTACGCATGTTGGGTACTGGAGAGACATCGTGATGTATACCGGATGAAGACAGCGAGAGAAAGAAGGAGGTTGGACGCAAGGGAAGGTTTCGATAGAATCTCAACAGGAAAATAAAGACAAACAGCCGTAGGTTGTTTACCGTTTGGCAAAGAAAACAGAATGGTCCGAATGAGAGTGTTTATTCGTAGAAGCAAACTACGCCATTATTGGGAACGAACATTGTACCGGATGTGATGAAGAACGTGTTTCTAGGAAAACATCGGTATGATTATTTTTCACGATCACGAGTGGTTTGTCTCGAGTCGCTGTTCAGTAATTACACACGAAAAAGGACTTTTGGAAAAATACAAAACATGCAAGGACAAGGAAGCTCGACTGTCAAAGACATTGGGATCGATCGAAAAACGAAAAAAAATAGGAGATAAATTCATAAGATACAATATTTAACCACCCTCGATCATCTACCAAAAATTCGGTCCATTTCTCGCAACTCCGAGTTACAAAAATCCCAGTTATTCGATCGTCGAACCGAAGGAAACAAAGAAGAAAGAAATCTCGTTTTAAGGATCGAGGATTTTCGTCATCGAAAGTAGTTTCTTTTTTCATTCGCGACCTTCGCATTCAGGGGAACAATCTCGAAGATCGAGAAAAAGCTCGGTCGCCCTAGACGGGTGAAGCGTAGAGAGGTTGTGGGGTAGAAACGATAAGTGGACCGAAAGTTTTTCCTTTCTAGGGATTTACGAGGCCGATGCCCACCGGGGAGTACTCCACGATTTAAAGAGTACTGCGGGATCGAACGTGTCCCGAAAGCTTCCAGTCACGGTCGCCTCGAAACTCCTCGCGCTATGTATAGCTATTCTAACTATATACATGTATATATAATAACTGATATCAAGAAGACATGCGCCCTGTCGCGAAAGCTCGGGACGGTAGTAAAAGGTTCTCGGAACTATTCGTGCGTGAGAATAATAACTGTATAGGTAGTAGTAGGAGTTTCTATATCCGTGGATACACGAGAGGAATTACACCGGGGAAACGTCACAGATGGCGCTTCTGCCCTTCGAGCAAAACAACTGGCGTGTGCAACGAGACAGCGGAAAGCCGAGTACCTACGCTCTGACTGAAGTTTTAATGAAACGTCAATGGGAATTAAAAAAGAAAGAACAAAAAAAAGAAAAAAGAATGTTTGTACGTATTATACGTGTAACGTGCGGGGGGGGGGGTGATACGAAGAGGGAGGGTCTGTTTCGTTGTGTGCGTTTCAGGGTTTGGGTCCGAACGCGAGGGTTTGGAAACGAACATCGGGGATGATGAACACTCCGTGTTTCGTGAAAGGGCGCGTGCGATTTTTCGACGCGAAACCGTAGTGAGTTTGAAATATTTTCTGGATGTTTCAGGGAGAACTGCGAACGTAAGAAGCAAATGGTTGGGGGAAGGAACATTGTCCCTGGAAATGAGAACAGCTCGAGTTGCTATTCGCGAATCCACGAAACTCGTTCTCTCATTCCTGTATTTCGTTGATCTCCCGTTGACAATCGCCATTCGTTCATCGGCTACCTGTCCAATAATTCGTCGAAGAAATGGAGGTGAACGAGAACAGCTCGTAGATATGGTCGATAAAGGATGGAAATAAATATGTGAAAGAAAAAATCGTTGTCCGAGTAAGAGCGCGATGATTAATTCGTACGTCGTGTTTCGATATCGAATTGTCGCTGGATATAGATTTTCTATATCGCAATTGAACTCTGATAGAGAGGTTTATGGCAAGAGAGAGAGAGAGAGAGAGAGAGAAGAGGGACACTCGAGAGAAGAGGGCGTATCTGGGAATATGTCGCATACTCGCTCTTCTCTCCCCCCCCCCTCTCTCTCTCTCATACACACACTGTATCCCTTAACGGGTTCGGTTACGAGTTGAACCACAGCCATACATCGAAATGTCATTCATACGATGTTGTACCACCCCTGGAATTTACCCGACTTACCTAATTGCACCGCTATTCGAAAATAGCTCTTTGTCGTTTTATCGAGGGCACACCCGCGAGTCACGAGCTCTTGGCATTAAACAATTCGATACCTCGACGAACGAAGATCGAATGCAGACCCGCGCTTTAGTTATCTCACAATGGAGATTCAATGTAGTCGGCGAAATAATAAGGACGCTCGGTCTAACGACAGTCACGAATGCAGAATTGGGTCGAAGCTTCCCCAATGATCGTACTTAACGAGAATGCGACTCTCGCTATCCCCTGGTCTAATTTCGACTTTTCCAAGAACAAAGGAAATGCCGAGGATTTTTTAACAATGAACTGGGAGAAAAAAAAAGTTGATGAAATTTTGATCAATGAAAATTCTTCATCGAGCAGAGAATTCTGACAGGGTTGAAACACGAGAAATATGTTTCCCTTTGTGTTAGGTAAGGGATGATGGAGGGTTGAAGCTTGAGGCGAGGACGAGAGGGTGAAATTTTTACTATCTCCTTCCCTCGCGCGCTTTTAATTTCTCGTAACGACGTCCATACGCGTCAGGCACGAACTCGTCGCATTCTTTTAATAAACCTTCGTACGATGAAGAATTAAGGGATGGATCATGGTTAAATTACAAATAGAAAAATTCAAATAGAAAAATTCAAATAGAAAAACGAGGGAGAGAGGAGAAGGGATATAAGGGAGAGGTAGAGGGAGTGCATATTCGCTCATTCGTGTAAAACCCTTTCTCGTTCGTCACGTCGTACCTAATTATAATTTTCAGAAAACACCGCTTTTAATCTCGACTAATTGCATCTCGAAAATCCAGTTTGTCGTCGGAGAACGCATTCGCGAACCGCGGCGCACTCGCGCGAAGAAAGAAAGAAAAATAAATAAAAGAACGAGAGTAACGGGCACAAGCCGGAAGGGTGAGTGTCGGCATGTAAAATTACGTTATACTTTCAAAACTAACGTGCAGCCTCACTTTTTTCTTCGCTTCTCGTCGCGTGATAATTAGAGCGTTTAAAAAGAAAATAAAGAAAGAAAACAAAAAAAAAAAACAAAAACAAAAACAAGGATTAGCACGCGGGGAAATCAAAGCGGACGATTTCCGGCGAGTAACGACGATTTTTCCGACGCAACGAACTTACCGCTTGTTATCATTGTTACGATTTTAATGAATTTTTTTCCTAATGCGCGTAAAAACGCGCAAAGAACAAAAAATAAATAAAATGGCGCAAACTTTACAACGCATGATGGATTTCATTTTGCCCAATGGAATCGCGAATTAATGAGCCGACATTGTTTCATCCCCCTCCCCCCCCCCCTTTTCCCGACAGAAGAATAACGTTCCACCAGTGAAAACAATTCAACAACACGATTGTAAAATGTTTCAAAAAAAAAAAAAACAGTAGTAAAAAAAATAAAAAATAAATGTAACCGAAAGGAAACAAAGGGAACGAAAATCTCAACTTATCGTAATCGTATATCGCGGTATTTCTCTATTATCGGGCATGCGAACGAGCGAGCAAATCGTGAATTCCTATTCGCGCGCGGGGCCCAACGGAGAAGCACGATAACGACACTATTATCGTAAAGCGGCGTAAATCCGGACACTCGACCGGTGGGAAAAAGCCAGAGAGAATAAATCGCTCGTGCAACGTAAGTTTCTTGCCCCGGAAGGCGCCACGAGAGGAGAAGAAGAAAAAAAAAGATGGGGGACGGGGGGGAGGGGGAGGGGGTTGAGTTAAAGAAAAAGGCGACAGAGAAAACTACCGGGGTTGAGAAGAAGAAGAAGAAGAAGAAGAAGAAAGGGAGAAAGAAGGGTGCCGTACATGCACGAAACGTTTCGAACGGTGGGCAAAGCGTGCATGAGAAACACGTACAGGAAAAGTCCGTCCGCAACGTTTTGTTATTGTCCTCGAATTTCCCTCTTGGCTTCGTTTTCCCCCATCCACTGCCGCGTCTCGATTTCTCACTCTTGCCAAGGACCGGCGTTATCGTCGTTGCGCCCTCTCTACCAAGCTCGACCTAATTTTTTTTTCCTATTTTTTTGTTACCCTTTCGTAGCGTCACGGACTCGGAGTTTTCATTTTTGTTTACATTGGGCCTCTCGCTTCTCGACTAAAGTTTTCTACCTCGTTGATAGTTTTTTTTACTTTTATTTCTATTTTTTTAATTCAAATCCCCCCCCCCTCCCGCCACGCCACTTGTTTTACTTCTCAGACGTATTGTCGCGTCGCCGTTTTCAACGATTTTTTCTTCCTCTGTCTTTGCTCTCGGTCTTTGTTTCTGTTTCATCTTTCTTTTTGTTGTCTGCTGTCGTCTTAACGCGAAGAACTCCTACGGCTGGGCCGACTCTCGATTATCACGAGACTAGCAGGGTAAGAGGGTTCATCGACCTGGGAAAACACGTTTCGGTTACATCAAGATTGCGAAATAAAACGAAAAAAGAAATTTCTTTTTTCTTAATTATAATTACCCACGATAATCTGAAAAATCGCCTATGTAATCATTGAGATTCGAAGCGACACTTGCAAACACTCCTGCATTCATAACGGATTCCGTTCGCCAAACAAATAAAAATATCAGAACCAATACACGTTTTTAAAGAAAAATTAATGACACGGTATCGCACGAACGAAAACAAAAATTAAAAAAAAACCACCCTCGGGTAGTTATCCCAATAATCCTGTCTGCCATTTCGTGTAGCACCCCCTCCCCCTTCTACCGACCCACGGGCACCGTTACCGTCGACCCTTTTCCTTTTTTTTTTCATTTTTTTTTTTTATCAACCTACGCGTCCGCGGAGGTTCTCGTATTATCGTTCATCATCCCCGACGTTTTTCGGTACGTTTCATTTCCGATAATACTCCGGGATTATTGCTACACGCTCGTATAATACTTTATATATACGTCTGCAAAAAGCCATACGCGTTTATATCGAAATAGGTGGGATTTCGAAACTATCCCTTGGTAACGAGTGCCTCGGTCCAATAACAGCATTCTCGTATTCGAGAGTACTTCCACCACCCCCGAACTTCCTACCCCTTTGCCACTCTCCCCTTCCCTCATCACGGTCGCACTTTCATTATTTTTCATGTTCATCGGAAATTGACGTTTACGAAGCGGAAAACGAGGACAACTATCGTTGATACCGACATTCGGTGGCCGTAATCTTTTTTTTTTTCTGTTACTGCTGTTTTTTTCTTCTCTTTTTTTCTTTATTTTGTTTTCGTTCGTTTCGAAAGTCTCGTCCTTCCTTCTCGCGTGTCTCGTCCACCCAGCAATTTCTCTTCGTTCCGTCCAACGAGGCAAAACTCGACGCGAACTATAACAACCGATTCCTTATGGATGCAATGTTCGCCGTACGGCCTCGCTGTATAGTTTATCTCTTCCCCCTCTTCTCTGTCTGTCTGCCCTGTTCTCTCTCTTTCTCTCTGTCACACATTTTTTTATTCATTTTTTTAATCCCCCCCCTTTTGCCCCCCCCCCCCTCCGCCTCTGTCGCGCTTTCCCGCACTCGGTGGATTTTTATTGCCGAATCTTCGCGCCGTGAGCCCCGAGGCCGAGTCGTTAACCCACTCGCGACCGTTCGCCCGTTTATCATCTGCCTGCACTGGTACCGAGCGTTTTGTATAAAATAAAAAAAAAAAATTTTTTAAAAAGCAGAGAAAAAACAATTCCCCCACCCGCCCCTCATACGCGATATTACTATACCCATACACACACACTCATACATACATACATACATACATATATATATATATATATATATATATATATATATATATATCGATGTATGTACATGATGCAGAGCGCAGATGTAAACGAAGCGACCCGATAACTTTCCCGAAGTGACGTTTATTGCAAGGCTTTTGCGAGTACCGGTCCCCGACCGCCACGTCCGATATGTACGGCTCTACGTACAAATGAGAATAACGACGCCGATCGCTGAAACTTAATTGCAAGAAAATCGGCACCGTTCGAAGGACGCGCCGAATACGCATTCTTCTTTGCGTACTCGAGTCGACGGGACATCGCCCGAACGTTTTTCGCAAACGTCATAAATCGCTCCCTCGTAATAAGGTGCCCGTTACAATATTTTTCGGCACGAACTTATTCGGCAACTCGCCGAAAGCGATATATAAACGATTTTTCGGCGGAGTAAGAGGAAAATTGGTTTGTCGTAAATTCCGATTCGAATCGATCTTGCTCGTTGTTTAATTCGCCGTACGATCGCCGAATTTGACTCGTCGGCATTCGTATGGGAAAACTTTGTTCTCGTCCGCGAGCCTGTTTTTTACGCTCCGATCGCTCGCGTTCTCACAGCTCGGATCGCTGTCCTGTTGAACGAGGGAACTTACATTCGAAACTCGCGCCAGTCTCTTCCTCTCTGTCGCTCTCTCATAATCCTGGAGTGCACCGAACACGAGATTCGCGACCCTCAAGTTCGTAGAGCGTCATGGCGAAGGCAAGAACAAGCTCTCACGGCAGTGCCGGTTACGGTAGCGACGTGGGGCTCGGTGTGTACTCTAGCGTGAAAACCGCTCGAACGGATAATCCAACCGAGAAACGACCCTATATATACATCGAGATGAGACCGTGGCTTAATTCGAGTATCCGTACACGTGGGCGAGATACAAGAGGGGTTGAGCCCGGTCGGTGGTCCAGCGTACGGAATCGTCTGTTGTGTTCCGGAGAAGATGGACAGTACGTGCCCGAGCAACAGGAAATAACGTGCCTCGAGTGTCGATCGATTTGCCATTAATCCCTCTATAACGATCTGCCTCTTCTTTTTTTTCCTCTCCCCGCTCCCCTTAACAACCCCCTCATCGCCCAATCACCGGAATGACCTCTCTCTCTCTCTCTCTTCGACCACAAATTTACGTCGGTCGTCCAAGTCCCGTTGGCTCCTCCCTGTGGGTTTTGCTGACTCATCGAAAACCGAATTAATATCCGCAGCGCCGGAAAATGTGTGTTACTTGGACTGAAAACAAATACAAGGTAACGAGGGAAATTATTCATCGAACGAACATTCGTTCAATGATAACAATGTAATCTCAAGTTGGAATGGGCTTGGGGGAACTTCCGAGGTGTCTTCAACAAGAGTTTCTCCACCCTCGCTATTTAATCCTGCGAAATCGGCAAACATTTGCCAAAGGACATTTTTCTAGGAAAATTTACGTTTCGTTCATAGAACGGGGCGGTCATTCGAGAAGAAATCCCATCGGGCAACGAGGGATTGACGATATTTTGAGAAAAGCGGACACTCCCCGTGTCACCCTGGAGTTTCGTGACTACCCTCGACCGAATGCTAACGAGCCCGGGGGATGCGCGTGTCCCGATGTTGTCGAGATGAAAGAGAAACGCTTTTGAAAATCGTAGGAACGAGTAAAAGGGAAGAGACTCTTGGGAAGAGCTTGAGCGAGGCTTGAATAGTGTTTCTGTGATGCGGGACGCTACCGTAGAACGTAGAAGCGCCACTAGTTCTGACATACGGCAAAGCGACGGGGCTCTTACGGCACACGATTTTGAACATCGTGACGCCCGATATGGATTCGCGAATTTCCTACCACTCGTTCACTCTTGCCTCTTGACAAACCCCCTCGCCCAATCCAACTCCATGGTCTCCTCTTTCGTCCATTACGGGTGGAACAATGGTTCGATTGCGAATTTTTACGAGTCCTTTTTACACTCTGAGACCACTTTGTATGCGTAGTGTGGTGGCTTGATAAAGCCGGAATACAAAACGCCTCACCGTCTCTCTTCCCTCATTGAGCCCGTCGTTTATTGTCGAGTTATAGTTGAATCTCGCACAACTTTACGGACGAATTCGGCTATGAAGCATGCCGAATTCATCGACGATGATTCCCTGTCTTTGTTCCATTTCGTCCTTGACTCTGCTATAGTGAATGACCTCGTTATCATTGATATCCGATCGAAATTATTCATCGCCTGGTAACGATTGTTAGCAGTGATATATTGGATTCAGGAAGATTCTACTGTAGTACGCATTTATACACGCGTCGAGGTATCTCTCCAGTCCTCTCTCCCAAGCCCCTTTAAGTCTTCGTTCCTCGTTCCCTTGCGCTCCAATTCTCTCGCACCATCGTCCATTACGCGTTTTCTTTTCTCGTAATGACTGAAAATTCTCCTTTCTCGAATCCCTTTACAGCGTTTTAGCAAAGTGAAAGGAGGCGGAGAGAGAAGAGAGTGAGAATGTGTCGAGGCTTTTGGTATCGCCCCATCATCCACTCTTTATCACACCCCGTTTTTTGTCGAGCACCTCACACAGCCACGGGCGCTTTCCCGTTAGGAAGCATTTAACACAGGTCGAAAAATAGATCCGAACGTAATCTATTAAATAGATAACGCCGTAACGTTAGCGTCCCCTCGCGCGTATAACCGTTTCATCGTTTTCGACCCGATTCGGATAACGACGAGAGCCGGTCCCGCTCGTACAGACCCTCGTCTACCTCTCTCACCTACTACCCGCTTTCGACTACACTCCCTCACCTTTGGAATTCTCGAAACGGCACCGTTCGCCCGTTTTCAACGATGAAAACAGAAGGAAACCGTCCAGGAAAAGCGTAAGGAAAATGGCAAAAGAGAGTTAAAAAAAAAGAAAGGGGTGGATGAGAAACGGAAGGAGCGAGTAGAGACGATGGAAAAAAAAGGGAAAAAGAACTCTGTCAGTGGGGAGAGAAGGTGGAGTATAAAAATCGTGAGAGGTGAGAAGGGAAGAAAAAGAGCAAGAAGACGAGGAGACAAGAGAGACCGGGGGAGGGGGGGGGGGGGCAAGAAAAGAAAAAGAAAATCCACGTACGCTATAGCCGAACCCTTTCTCTTCCTCTCTCTCTTTCTCTATGCACCCCGTTTCTTCACGTTTTTCCTCGAGACAAGTATGGGGCCCGAAACGTGCCGGGATACCGACACTTATTCCAGTTTATACCGGAGTTATTTTTCACCGAGCGTTGAAAAATTGCTGCCACTCCAAAAATCGGAAATCGATTACACCCCGGACTATACGAGGGAGATATACGTGAGCACATGCCCCCTACCCTCTCGTCCCGTCGTCCCTAACGTCGAGGATAACGCGTGTACCGGGTTTGGTGCGAATCGGGCCCCATGAGTCTCACCCCCCCCCCCGTTCATCACCTCTCAATATAGCAACTTGAAACGCGAGTGAACTCTAAATCCTCCGTCGCTCCTTCCCCGGACCTAGAGCTTCGCGGTGATGCGCGATTCTTGACAGATCGATTTTCAACATTGGTTTTCTTTCCCTTCTCGCGAATATATATTCCCACCGCGAGATATCGCGGATAGGAACGAGGATACGTATGTCAATTTGGATGTGTTCGCGTAACACGTCGGGGGGTCTAACGGGAAAATGGATAACCCCGATGGGGGCATTCTCGCTCGGTGGGTCAACGTCCGTTTTTACAAAATCTCGTGTCGGTCGCGCCTATCGGGATGATCGATTTATCACAATTCTTTTTTTTATTCCTCGACATGAGAAATCGAAGGGTCTGGCTGTCGACGAAATACGTTCGTGACGAGTTTGGCCGATTTGTTCTTTAACGATCGTCTAACGTTAATCGATATTAACGCTCTGAAAAAAAAAGAACACGTTTCGTCATGAAGTTTCTGAATACGACGGGGAGATTTGATTTGAATCAAGACCTCTTCTGGGTCACAGGAATACTCGCTTTGTGTACAAACGGCAACTCTCTGATGACAATTACACGCGCCACGCAAACGAGATTTCGTTTGATCGTTCGTTTCGATGAGTTCTTGGTAGTTGGAGCGAATCGACGTTGATACATTGCGAGTGAAACGTACCACGCGTCTAATCTAGAGATTTCGCGAATGAGGGAGATCGGCATAGCCGAATCGTAAAGAGAATGAGCGAAACATTGATGAAGAAACCGCAACGAGAGAGAACGAGAATCGGAATGATAACGAAACTCGTTCCCTGTTTCCGAGCTG
Source organism: Tryphoninae sp. B BG-2022a (assembly GCA_030523005.1). NCBI lineage: Eukaryota > Metazoa > Arthropoda > Insecta > Hymenoptera > Ichneumonidae > Tryphoninae sp. B BG-2022a. Next base: position 18,290 of record JAPYZU010003257.1, read on the forward strand.
GCGGAAGAGAGGACAGCAGCTCCCTTCCTCCCAACTGGAAGACTATCCTAGACCCGGTAAGAGTGACGAGGCGGAGGATTACCGCTACGGGTTTCGGTCTCGTCTCACGCGAAGGGTTTGGCCCTCTGTGCTTACTGTCACCCGGGATTCTCGTAGGTATTTAGGTAGGCATTCGAGCGTACGAGCCGAGTTCAACCAGGCAGGGTTTGCTCGTTGGACACGCCTCGGGAGGGAATGCGCCTTCGACGTAACGCGGTACGTGTACACGATCGTACCCGGTACCACGACTACACAACCGCGATACACGTGTGTAAACTTATGTATATATAGGTATATTGCGGTGTGCGAAACGACGCGAACGCTAGCTCGTTCGTAAACGCGTATAAGGGCATCCCCCTCCCTTCATTTGCCTGCGTTCGAGGTGATAGGCCGTTAGACCGCTTTGCGATTGTGTGTACACGACAGAGAGAGAGAGAGAGAGAGAGAGAGAGAGAGAGAGAGAGAAGTATCGATTGCGTATATTTAACCCTCGTTAGTAAGAGAACGTTTAACAAGGTTTAACGAGATACGGTGTCTACCGCAGGTGGAGGGCTAGGAGGGGATGAAAGCGAGAGATTTTCCGTTCTACTACCCCTCCGCGTTGCGAATATCTACAAGCACTTGTCCGAGACTCGACCTCGTCACCCTGAGCGTGTTAGACATGAAAGAGAGCGAGGGAGAATGAAAAGAGAGAGAGAAAGAAAGATTGTAAAAGGGGGTGTATTGACCGATGCTTTTGGGTTGCAGGCACCTTATTCCTAGTTGTCGGCACGAGCGCGGTACGAAGGATTAGTTACGTTTTGCTTGCCACGAACAAGACCTACGAGGGCTTTGTACCATGACTAATCCGACGGAAGTGATGTTATAGCAGGAAGTTCTTGTTAAGGGATTGATGCCGCTGTCTCTGCGTGTTTCTATGATGGTTTTGGTTCGAGGGAGGAACGGAGGTTGCGTCTTTGTCCTTCGAAAGGGCTGGAGAATTCGGGCGTCATCATGAATGCACACGTGTCCGCTAAGGTAGACTGGATCGTGTAGGTATTGTTAGCCAAGAAGAGAGGGTGCAAATTCGCAAGTTCCTACTTAGCTGTGGTTTGGGGTTGATAGTTCAACCCCCGTACGAGGGGATGAAAAGCTCCCGAGTCGACGAAAGGGACATTTTTGTTAAGGTGACGTACGATCCTCGTGTCACTACGATACTACGCTCCATCATCGTCCCTAAGGGTGAATAATTCTTGAGGCTCACAATATATAATCATTCTCGATTTAGGGGTTGAAAAAATAACAAAACGAGAAATAAAGGAGAGACAAGTTAAATCGAAGCTTAAAATCGCGAGTTTATCATTTCGGCTATTTTAATCCGTTCTTAACGATCCAGGGGACGTTTGGTCATTGTCGATGTCACGGATAATGGCAAAATGGAGCGTCTTGTGTTCGTGGCATTAGTGAATATATACATTGCGTATACCTACGCTATGTATTTATCAATACGTCGCTACGAAAGCAAGCTCTCTCTGTATGCACAGACGGGTTTTCATACGCGCATCAAACCCCTTTCCTGCGTTGGAACCTTGCGTCAGGAGTATGATTGTGCCATACGGTATATCAATGTACAGTGCGAATGCGGCAAAAGGTGGATGCATTTCGCGATGGTTTATCGCGAAGAACCAAGCGAACCGACCAAACGGAATGGAAGAGCATACAGAGAGCGAGAGAGAGAGGGAAAGAAAGAGGGGTGGAAAAGAGAAATACGAGAAAGCAGTACTGCGGAAACGCACCAGCCGTTGCGTGGATTGGGTTCACCGGAGTGTGCAATAATCGAGAAGGAATATACCGGAGAGAAAGCTCCCCACTCTCTCTCGTTCAGCTCCAACGTGTCTTTATCAAAAGATATACGTATATACGGGGCGTTCCATGTCGAATTCCCTTAGTGCTATTATTCATTGAAATTCTTTTCAGGTAAAATCAAGACTTCAATTATACGAGAAGCGTAAATAAAATAAATTGTAAATTGGATAGGAAAATTTGTAATTTTTGTAATTTTGAAATTGTTTTTGGCTTTCAAGAAATGATCTACGGCAGACGCATCAAAGTATGGTAAATCTGATCTCGAAAGTCCCATATATCGTGCGAACCTCGCCATTTCTCTCACCCCATGCTAGTTTGTCTTGGGATAGAGCGAACCTCGAATATCTCTTGAACTCTGAAAACGAGCGAAACGCTTCAGACACTCGCGCCCTCTCGTTAATGCTTTCACGTCTCTCTCTATGTTTCCATTTCGTGGATTGGATCGGCGCACTACCGCATGCTGAATCTCGGGAACGGCTTTACTTTCGTGTCTACCACGAGTGGATGAGGGCAACCGTATGTACCCCCCCCCCTCCTCCTCACCCCTTTTGCTTCTACGTATCACAAGGTCCAGAGGATTATTATACATAGATACACGCCCCCTTCCACGAAGGAATTCGACTCGTGGATTTCGATCTCGTTCGATTAACAACAAAATAAACAAATAAAAAACGGATATTAAATTTTTATTTTCGTTTCATTCGTCTTACCCATATTCCTCGCTGCCACGATGCAGTCGCTGATAAACAGCCATGCAAGGATCAGACCACCCAGCAGGCTTTTCCGTCGACCCTTGCCGCACTCCATGGTGAGGCTTCGGACTCCGACTATGCCTGAAAACAGAAAAATAAAGAAAATCAATAAATGTTTTCCCAATAAAGATAAACAAAGCAAAATTTTTAATTAACGCGATGGGAACGAGACGCGTTAATTATTTTTTCTTAAATTACAGTCGACGGAGATCGATTTTAATTATTCGATTGATTAATTGATAAAACAGGAAGATGATAAATGAAAGATGAGGAATTTTTTAATATCGACGTTTTGTCTATTTTCTTCTCGTCCTTCGTTTCTTCGACCCTTGGCAATCATCGAATCGACAAAAAATTTATAAATTCGAGAAACGCGTCTTCCCGGTTGGTCGACTTTCGATCCGTTACGTTCTTGTCCTCGCTCGTTGTCCTTCTCGTGTGCTCATAAATCCAAGTCGATTCGAAAAAATATCCACGCGCCTGTGTGTCACCGTGCGTGCTCGAGCACAATCCGGGGTCTCTCGAAGAAGGGACATACTACACGAGCGAGAGCTATTATAATACAATCAGGTCACGTACGGTCCACGCATCGTGGGTCATCGAGATCGAGAACCACGTCGAGTCGAGCCAACCAGTGAGCGAATAAGAGAGAGAGAGAGAGAGAGAGAATTTTTCCTTCATATCCGTAGGAGGGTGGCCCTTTGCCGATCCGGCACAAATACGATTTTCAAAGGGTACGATTCGAGGAAAAAAGCCCTCGTGAAATATCGCGATCCGATATCCATCGATATACCGAAAGGCACATGAAAAATAAAATAAAAAAAAAGGAAATTTACATTTCACGCTTTACGGCTCGGCGTTCACTTTGAAAAGCAACCAATCAATCCTTCGTACCTGTCCATCCCATATCCCCCTCCCCCCTTCCTCCTTCTCCTGTCCTTCTCCGGCCCATTTTTTTATTAGTCATGAATATTGATTTTCTTTTCCCTTTTGTACGTTACCGCGCTTCGGAGCTTGGAAAAGTCAACACAAGCGCGAAAGTAACCGATGCCCGACGTATTTGTATATCCCGGGCGTTTACTGGACGAGCTTTAAACAGCATGGCACCAGCGAATGAGCCGCGGTGGTAATGGTAGCGGTGAAAAGGAGGAGGAGGAGGAGGAGGAGGAGGAGGAGGAGGAGGAGGAGGAGGAGGAGGAGGAGGAGGAGGAGGAGGAGGAGGAGGAGGAGGAGGAGGAGGAGGAGGGGGATTGGATCAGCGAAAATTTTCGCGGCTTTACTTTGCAGAATAAACAACGAATGCACCGCCACGGCGATTTTGGTGATTGCGCTTGGCCGTTGCCTTGTTAGCGATGTAGGAAAGGAGGAGAATCGACCGAGATGCGATAAAGAGAAAACCGAGAGGGAAAACGGTGGACGTAGCTAAAATTCAACGGTGGGTAGGCCGAATGGCACGTTGCCTCTCTCTTTCTTTCTCTCACGTACGTTCGATAACTATGTATCTATAAAGTGGCGCACGTATACACGGCGTATCTATGTACAAAAGTAAATACGTAGGTGTGGGAAGGCGGGCGGTGTACGGCGAAGAGGGCTACGAGCTAGTAACGGGGAATGTGGGTTAACGAAGCCGAAAAAAAACGGGAAAGGCTTCGCATCAGCGTTTCCACAGTGGAGGCAGCAGGAGCGTTGCCCGAGCTTACGGGAAAGCGCGGTAGCGAATGGAACAATGGATCGGCGAATGGAAACATCGAGCGCGCAGCCTCTCTCTATCTCTCTCTCTCTCTCTTGCTCTCTTTCATTCTCTCGTTCGCCTTCGATGCATTCTCTTGCGCACACGCACACTCGCAACTTCTCTACACCGAGTTCGATAAGCGAGAGAGATTTTTCCTCCAGTTTTCCACAGTCTCGCTGGTGTAGATATGTGTTTGCTTTTTTTTTCTACTTCTTCGCGTTTTTTTTTGTCTTTTTTTGTTCCGTTGCGCAAACGGTTAATCCCTTCGGGGGGAATAAAAAATCAACTGCACACAAAAATTCCGTGCGAAAGCGCACGGATAATCATTACCGATCGTTAAACTCGTCGGGCGATTCGATTGTTCGTATACTGGTTCGAGTCGGGGAAAAAACAGGAGAGAGTGAATCGAGAGTTTTTCTACATTGTTCATTTGTTTGTTTGCGTTGCGAAGGACCCGTGTCGATTTTTTCGAAATAAAACTCATTCAGTTTATAAATAAAGAAAAGTGAATTAAAACATTTCACGAAAGAGAAATTCACGAATCTTAAAGTCGCGTCACAATTAAGAATCAATCTCGTTCTTAACCATCGTTGAACCAGATTTTTATTATAACTGTAATTTTACTATAAAAAAATTCTTTAGAAATTTCAGAACATTGTTGCTCTAGGATATTCAACGAGCAGAAAGAAAGACAATTTCAACACGATTAACACCTAAAGTGCCAATAATTAATTCTTCAAATTTTTTGTTGCAAAATTGAATTAGTACCTAGCTACCAGTTTCAAGCTAAACGTGGAAACGAGTCGAACGTTTCTGGTATGAAGATACGGTAGTTTGGTAACGTCGGATCATGAATGGTCGTTGCGTGGTTCAATGCATACAACGCTCGAGTCAGACAGAGAGAGAAAGATACTAAGAAACCAAGACAAAGAGAGAGAGAGAAAGAGAGGGAGAGAGAGAGAGAGAGAGAGAGAAGATTGGTCGAGCTGTCTCGTTATAATGCAGGAATTCAATGCTACGGCTACGCTGTAAAGGATACATGAGGTCGGTACCGAGAAGGCGAGCTTAACGTAATTACCGTGGAAACGCGTTCGCAAAGCTCCCTCAACCTCATACTCCCATTCTACCCCCCTCCTCCACAAATGTCCTTGTCTCGTGGCAAAGGACAATAATAATTGAATGTTAACTCCAAGAAGCTTTCGAATATCCAGCTACATCGGATTTCCCTCATACAGGTACCAATACAACAGTTGCAGTTGCATTTTGCGCATACTCCAATATATAACTCCCCCCCCCCTCCCTCTCCCCCCATATATATATATATATATATATATATATATATATATATATAGAGGCATTGGTAGATTTGCTAAGAACGTATACGCGAAGACACCGCGATGTATTTTGCTTTACGCGTTTCCGTGTACGGAGGAGGATATTTATTATACACATATAGTATATATCAGATACATCGGGCCCGTAGCCAACGCATTATGCATAATTAATCCGGCGATGTTATCGGGGCCACGTTCGACCGTACATTTTATCATTATTATTATTTTTCGTTTTTGTTGTTGTTGTTGCTGCTGTTGTTCTTGTTTTCTCTCCTTCTTCGCCTCCTTCTCGCTTCCCCCTCTTCTTCATTCACTTTTTCATCGGTTACAGTGATATTTCTGTCTCCTTTCGTTCTTTTTTCGTATCAAATTATTATCGTTATGGAAGCCATCCCACAGTTTTCTTTGTTACTTCTTTTTTCTTAGTGTCGTTTTATGCAACGCGAGATCCGTCCGCCGGGATCGAGCTGACTCGAGGACAAGGTCGAATCTCATAATTCATGAAAATCATGAGCAATCGATCGTTTAATTTCGATTACATTTTTTTTGCTTTTTTTTTATAAGAGCAATAATTCCAAGCTTGTAACTTGTTACAGTTTCGTCGCTTTGTTTTTCGACAGTCGGCCAACCCTTGCCAGGTATTAACGACGGCAGAGAGGCAAAAAACTGTACCATCGCGTCTCTCCTTCTCTCTCTCTCTCTCTCTCTCTCTCTCTCGCAAACGAACGCAACGTAAACGCGTCGATAATGGTCACGGGCTGATTCGTATCGGGAACGGTAATTACACGCGAAAAAGACAAACGGTACGATGTTACACCGCGGCCGGAGACGACGACTATCCTCTCTCCACCACCACCACCACCAACGACGACAACGACAACGACAACGACGACGACGACGACCGTGTTCTTGCACTCGAAAACTTGTCGTATACACATTCGCAGTGTATGCGAATTGCGCGCTATATAACAGCTTGTAAAGCGTGCTTCCACGCCATTATCCTCTTATAAGAATAAGCTAGCGCGTCGCTAAGGTACAGCGGAATAAGCTTCTCTACGTTTCAACGTTCCACATGTTCCTATCGTTTTCATTCTCCCCTCCGCTTCTTTACAATCCTTACCCCCCACCCCCCTCTCCTTCCCCCATCCCTCAACCACTCTCAACCCTCGCGAGACTCTACGTACGCGAGCGGTAACTCCGGCCCTCGACCCTAATGAGTTCCACAAGGGACTCGCTACGATATGAAAAAAGAAAAAAAACGTGCGGAGATCGTTCTCGCTAATGGACCGAGGAATCTCTCTGTACAGTGGCGATACGAACCCAGTTTTCCATTGGTATGCCACTTACGAGATTTTTTATTTTTCTCTTTCTTTTTGCGATTCACGTGACTCTTCTCTCTCTCTCTCTCTCTCTCTCTCTCTCTCTCTCTCTCTCGAGTTAACTCCTTCGCTCGATTATTCTCGCGAATTTCGCCGCGTTACAATGAAAACCGATTGCGATGCGCGATCCTTCCTCGAGAATGTAATTATCGTTCCGAGAGACGAATTATTTTCTTGT
>JAPYZU010003258.1:0-11570 GCA_030523005.1 Tryphoninae sp. B BG-2022a
AATACATTCATATACGAACCGGATGCAAACAATAAAAAGTAATTCGATGTTAAAAATGACGTTACGTTACAAGAAAACACAAAAACAATTCGATCTTTTGTAATTCTAATTGTAAGAAGCAACGATATTTTAGATTGACCAAAAAAAATCGTTACACACTGTTTCCTATACATGATTTTAATTTGTCGTTGTATTAAAAACGCGTTGATTTTTTGGCCAGCCGAATGAATGAATAAATAAATAATCGAATGAATACATTCATATACGAACCGGATGCAAACAATAAAAAGTAATTCGATCGGATGTAAACAATAAAAAGTAATTCGATTTCAAAAATGACGTTACGTTACAAGAATTGACATCGTAATAGAGAGTTATACGTTATAGGTTGAATTATGATTGTGTAAGAAGGTTGGGCACACGACTCAATACCCATCCCCAAAGAAGACCGATGCTTACACCCCTGAGTGAAGATTAATGGCCAACCTGTCAAAGTGACATTGCAGTAGTAAATGTTCGAAGAATCCTCACCACCTAGAAGAATCCTCCTTACTACAATCTTATGTATGCCATCTAGTCAAAGGAATGTTTTGTTGTATCAGGCAGCACTGTTTCACCGTAGCCTATATATGTCAAGAAGCTTTTTCCTATGAAAACGATAATCATGAATTATTGTCCTATCATAAAAATAAATCAAACCGTGACAGAAATGCAAAACGTCAGATTTTCTAGATTTTTGATCTATTAGTCATGTTTCATTGATTGGAAAATATAAAATGATAACAACAATAATATTTATTCAACTTTTTCTATTTCACTAACATTATAGCGATAACGACACGAATTCTTCAATTAACATTTCCTGCTCGTCTATTTTTTATTTTTTGCATAGCAATAAGCGAGCATAAACCAGAAGACTATTAATAATTACACAAGATTCATAATTAAACATAAGTATAAGTTTTAAAAAGAATAAATTTTCGATAAGGCTCTTTGCAAATATCTTTTGAAACTTTTTAATTTTTATCTTAAATTTCATAACCACCGAACAAAAATACCTTTGTATACAAGCTTTTACGAAAATAGCATTAAAAAACAAGTGTCACCTTGAAAGTATTAAAAAACAATATTATATTTCCTCTTTCTTACTAACGAACACAATAATAATGATAATAACGATTTTGGAAAAATTTGATTAAAATATGATGTAACGAACGAGAGTGAGATAAAAAAATCCGATAATGTCGAACGTTGCATCCACAAGGGAAATATCTGAAAACGTAGGATCGCTTTTTCATGCAGGCGGCAAAATTATAATGACGTTCATCCATCGATCCTGACCCTTAAATTATATTACATTTATGCAAAAGGGTTTTCAGGTTGAATTGAAGCGCGAGCTTTTCTGTCCGTAACGCGCTTTCAGAAACCTCTCGGGCTTTTGTAAAAGCTCCATTGGATACATTCGCCGCTGAATTAAGTTACCCCAACCAGCATGGGATTAATAAATCGTTCTTATGTCAGAGGCTGGTTTGGGGGGATTGGTTGGGGGCTAAAATGAAGCAGTTGTTGGAAGCTTTTCGTAAAGCTCGAGGTACACGTTCGAATGTTTGTCGGGTGTACTCGGGTGAGAAATTATTTTATCTCATTTTCTTTGGAAAAATTGTGGGAAGAAACAGCGACAGAATTATTTTGAACTCGAAAGAGATTTCGAAACATTGTTTAACTTCCTTCGTTAATTTTATCCCCCCATGGAGCCGGAGTGCATTTAATAAGTCAAAACGAGAGACGCGTGACAACGTCTCGACATTAACTTTTTGTTAATTTTATAACTACATTGAGTTTTTTAAAAAAGCTCGCAAGCTCCGGAGAAGTTTGAAATCCTTTCTTAAATATTTTCATAATAATTTATCGATTTTAATGGAAAATTATTCATGAAGAATGCTCGACCTCCAACGTACCTTTAGATTCGTCAACCCTTAATTTGTCAACACGATTAAAAAAAGCTTTTGTGATTTCTGGGAATTTTTAGAATCGTCGATTAAATATCTTCATATCATTTGTGAAGAAAGAAACGAAATGTTGGAAGACTTATGCAAAAGATGCTGGGAAATGATTACAGAGAAAGTAAGAAAAGCAGCAGAGTAGTGGACAAAAGAGATGGATATATATATATATATATATATATAGGAAATAAAGGGGGAGATTTTAAACATGCTAGGTGCAAAAATACAGGAAGATCATTTGTGACTTTTATAGAGAAATAGATGAAGTGTATAGAAAGAAACGCAAGGAGGAAATATTATTATAAGATTAGATGTAAGATTTTGTAAAAAAAACTTTACTAAACAATTGTGCAAATAAAACTACTTAATAATAATAAAAATATTCCCATGTTAATTTTTTTAAAACATATGTATATGTTGCAATTTTAGTGCCAGATTGTTCGCAAGCAGGTCCACCTTTCTTCACTTCTAATAATGAGAAAAGCTAATCCGTCTTTTAATTACAATATCACTTAATTTTATGACGACATACTTTTTACATCCCCATGACTGTGTCTCGTTAGTCATTTATTATGTAAAATTCACCAAAAATTACTTCCAGAAAGCTCTCAAAATCACAGGAAGTCTTGGTTAATTAGTAAAATAATTATACAACAATTAGTTCAAATATATATATAGAGATAAGTTAATTTTAATACAATTCAGATGTTAAAATCTCGATCGAGCTATCGACTCATTTTGTCAATAACTTCGCACTAACTCATCGAATTCCACAATTATAATATCGCGAACATCGTTAAAAAAATGTTGGAAGCTCGTCGGTTCTGTTCACCGAGAGTGGAATATCCTCGAGCTTTAGCGAAAGCTCGCGAGAGGCATTAAGCTTTAATTCACGCTGTACTAGCGCGTATCCGTTTAAGGAGGTTCGACATATTCGAAAGCCCCGATCTGATCTTCTTTCCTTCAAATTGAGATTTCTTCAAAACTATTCGACATTTTCCGATGATTTTTTTTAGTTTTGTTCAGAAAGACTTTATTGATAATTCTGTGTAGGGTTTTTGAGGATATACGAAATAGAAAATTTTTGGGACTAATTGACAGTCGAAAAACATTGGTTCGAAAAAATTCCTATTTTCAACGTACCTTTTCTCAGAAACCGTACGTCCGATTTTAATAATTTTTGTTGTGCGTATATATTAAAGTGTTACAAACAATACATCAAGCTATTTTTTCGATACTTTGTTTCAGAATTTTTTGACATCGTTTTGAAATTTTGTTAAAATTTTTTACCACGTTTTTTACCTTCAAATATATTTTTCTCGGGTTTGTATAGTTTTTCCAAAAAAATGGCTGGACACATCCTTCGTTTGGATGTACGGGTTACATCAAAATAAAATATGCCCATACAATGAGTAGATTTTGAGAAAAGGTACATTGCAGGTGAGAAAACATAACTTTTCAAAAACCACGATTTTCTAAAAAAGTTTGAATTTTTAATGAATCGAAACGTTAACTTACAATAATTATTTAGCATACTTTCACTGCTCAGAATTTCATGAAATTTGAATCACGTATCAAAAACAACATTTACATTCAGAAAAAAAATTTGTAAATGCATTTTTTTACACTACAACATGTCAAACCTCCTTAAAGAAACTGTTCTAGTATCAGGGCTCTATGAGAAGGGGGTTCCCCCGGTAAAATGAGCCAGTTCGGTGAGTTTCGGACACGCAAATGTGCTTGGAGCTTTTTGACTATTCGTACCTAGAAGCAATCCCACGTATAGTTTCTCGCAAAGGTAAAGAGGGCGAAGGGAAAATATGAGAAGGATCACTAGGAAGTGGGGGTGGTTGGTGATCTCGCGGTGGTGTCCACCCGTTTGCATCTTTCGGGGGTTGGAACGCGTGCGCGACCAAGGGTGTTTAAACAAGGCGGGGTGGGAGTGGGGGCGCGGCCGTGGATACAAGAACGGTCGCACTCCAGTTGGGTTTGATACGCGAACCGCGCTCGAGCTTGTCGCGAAGCTTTTTTGTTTATGAAAAATACAAAATAACAGCGAGCTTTTACGCCTATACGTTTTTTTTCCTTTGTTCTCTATGTTTGTTTCGATTTTATGTCCTTTTTTCCCTTAATCTCATAAAAAACTGGTCCATTTCCGTACAATCGTCGAAACGCGATGAAAGAACGAGTTGTTTCGACGTATGTAAATTTAATTCCAAGTGAAAATAGCAATTGCGCAAAAAAGATTGTAAAAAAAAACAAAGGAAAAACGAAATCGTACGAGTTTTGTTTCGAAGAGCGATTGAGGGATGTCTTGAATTTGTCGAGACTTCTCGCTTACGAGTTTTGAAAAAGAAACGACGACGTCGTGGGAATTCCAGCCTCGAGAGAAATTTTAATCTCGGAAAATTCGTTTTTTTTCTTCTTACCTTACCTCGAAAACGTCGTCGATCGTTCGAAGGACTTTGGAAAATTTCGTCGCGGCAAAAGGTAAATTGAATTACAAACTTTGCCATTTCGGGACCCTCTTCGTAAAAAAGTTTTCGATTATTTGCGACATATTTCGGGCAGTAGGGAGGAGGAAGGGCGAATGTTTATTTAGGGTGGTTCTCGCACGAATGGGCTGTCTCCCAGAGATGAGAGATGAAAGTAAACATAATTTACTGGGAGGTCGTTGTTTTCTCGATAAATTGTAGTAAAGGGGAGGTACGGTTGTTCGCGTTGAATAAGGGCTGAAACTTTTCGTCTCGTGAGATATAAACAAAAATAATATGAAAAAAACGCCCTTCGTGTAACGATAAAACTTATTATACGACGATGAAAAATTAATCGCGACTTTATTGACAATAGATCGTTGGAATTGATGGAATTAAATACGTTCCTTTCTATTTTTATTTAGTAAATAAATAATTTCCTCGAGGGTGGTTGAGAGGGTAGAGGGATGAAAAATATTTATTATCATCGACGTTTCTATTTTTAAAAGTTTCCATGTTACAAAATGGAATTTCGATATTTAAGAATTTCAACCCTTATGTCGAAAGAAACGAGGCACATAAAATGCGCGTAAGTCGAACGAGGGTGTAAAATATTTCTCCGAGGGTTTCCTTTATCGAGAGTGCTTAATCCAGTCTTGCGGCTCGGTAACCTTCCAACTGACACTTTCTTGGCGCCCCCGAGGGTGAAAGGGTACAATCGACTCTCACCATCGTCGATTTGAAACTGGGTGAAAGCCTGCCTTGTTATTTCTACACCCCCTATGACGAATATCAGGTGGTTGAACGTTTTTCCGATTGCGATACAGCGCGTTAGGGTTTGAAAGGGTACAATATAAATAAGAGGATGTGAACTGGTGAAAATTGTTTCGTTTTTTCAAATATTGTAAAGAGGTATTTCCGGTAGGATGTCAAGAAGTTGGTACGATTTATTCGGAAAACAAATATTCCTCCCTTTCCGAGTCGTTGCGCGCCATTTAAATTCATTTCAACTTTTCCGTTTGAATATTCATCGACGAAACGATAAAAAGAGAATCGGAGGATATTTTTTGGCATTTGTTTGTTACAAAAAGGGTGATCTTTTTTTTAGATTGCAGGGAGATATTTCAGAGCTTGCGATAAGCATCGAAATTTCATTTCGTGAATTAAATATTGTTTTCAACTTCGTGACTTCGTTGTAACGCTAAGGGATAGTAGAAGGGGTTGGTTTCGGGTTTGGTAGACGGAGCGAGATGAAAAGAAATTGAAAGCAATCGATTAAAAATAATAAGGAAACGTCGTGGGTTTGAACGGCGAGCGAAAGCTCACCGAGCTTTTCGTTCCACGTTGCGATATTTCATCTCCCACTCCGTTTTTACCTTCCTAAGCTCGTAATTCTTCATTTACTCATGGTTGGTTGTTCGGACACGTAGGAAATTTTCCAAATTACCAACGAATCCCCGGACGAAAAAAAACGATCCCCTTCATTTTGTTAATTGCGATTAATTTATTTCGTGGTAAAAAAGACACTCTTTATTGTTTTTTTTTCTCATTCACAGATTGATCGTTCTGGTTAGTAGTTTATTTTGTCTCACGGCACGTCGTGAGATATTTTGACGTTTTTTTAATGCTTGTTGTTCCGACTAATCGCTATCGATCTGTCGTGTTGTTGTGACTTGTGTTTTTGCTGTTTTAAGAGACTCACAATCAGCAAAATCTAGCGCCATGTACACCGATCGTTCGTGCGATTTAGCAGACGACACTTGTTTATTTACGAAAGTTTTCGGTCGAATAAATAATTCTTTTGGATCGAGCTGAAACATACTTAAATGTTCACGGCTAAGCTTTCGATAGAGACCAAAACCAATTCGATCGAGCTTTCAGGTCGGGAGATACATCGGTTCAAAGTCGCGAGGTGTGTCCGTTTTTTTAAAAATCCCACCGCTAGTCGCTCCGCAGCGACTGTCACACGCAAACGTCACAACGGCGTTTCGCACGTCACCAGTCATTTACACTCAGTTCACACGAGGATGTAACGTACAAATATTGACAGATGGATTTTTCTGAGATTTTTTGTATTTATATCTGCTGTGTTGTAACTCGTATTTCACGATACTCGTACGTGTATAACCTCAATCTCATTTACGTGTTTTAAAGTCATTATTAAATTGTAATAATATTTTAATACCGTGGAATAAACATATATTTCACTTTAATTTATTATTTATTCTTTTCAAATTTTATCAACGTGCTTGTATTTCGTATAATTAGAATCTAGCCAAGTTTTTTTTGTTTGCATTATAGACCCACTTATATTTCAGTGTTTCTATCAGTACAATGGAATTCATGGGTCAGCACGATATCTGCATCGCTCGCTAGGGAGAAGGAGAATCGTGTGTAGACAATGCGTTCCGCGATATTTCAAGTCTTGTAAGCCTGCCATAAAAGTTTTAAAGCAATGCAAGGTCTGTGTACGGTCACCGATAAGTGGAATAAAAATATTGTCATCGAGTTTCTATACCGCGAGGGACAAAAGTTTATAGACATCGTATTTGAAATCATAACCTCAAAACCTATCGAGTATTAAGTTTTGTGCTAATGATATTTGTTTTTGCACTTGCGTTGGTCATGTTACATTTTCCATTTTGTAATTGTATATTTGTAGGTTATTGACAGATTTTAAATCAATTTTTCTATTTTGGTGTATTATGATGAATTTGATATTTTTTATTTCTAGATTTTAGGTTTATTTTGTTTATTTTGATCTGCGATATTGAATCCTCCATGCTGAAATTTTTTATTTTAGGGAGGAATTTATAATTAGAATTTATAAAAGCTTGATCATAATCAAACCACTTTTCAAATTTTAGTCTTCCACAGCAGAGCGGCCATTTTGTATTTATCGATTTTTAATACATTTTTATCTTGAATTCTCAACTTTCCGAACGAATTCGCAATCAGCGATTACGAAAACTCAAATATAGTGACTTCCTCATCAAAATGAAGTTCATTTTTCCATTTGAATCCGCCATTTTGAATTTGAAAATTTCTAATTTGAACACGTTATTTGTGTTATAAATATCGTGAAAAATATTCTCGCCTGTTCTTTGAATTTATTTAATGTAAGACGTATGTTTTATTTATAATTTATGAATGTTATTCAAGTAGAGGCCGAATTTAAATTCCGAGTAAACTTAACAATGAAAGTCGATTTCTTGTTTTTTTTGTACATAACATTTTTTAAGTTGGATTATCAGCAACGGTTTCAACGAACTGTTTTATTCATCGCAGATATTTCATAATATATTTTTTCTCTTTTTTTTAGTTTCTTTTTTTCCATCGAAGTGGATTCTCATGTTTCAAGAGATCCTAACAAGTAAGCGACGGACTGTGAAATATTCTTTCGTCGAAACATGCTTTCCACAACCCCCTTTATCCACCCTCGAGGCGAATTCTTTTTTTTCCCCTGTACTTATGTTCTACATGGTTCGCCCCAGCAATTTTCGATTAACCGCAATTTTCGAACATTCATCCCTCGTTGGCATCTTTTCACTACCCCTTGCGAGCAGTAACCCCTGTGTTCTTTTTCTTAATCGGCGAGACGCTCGTTAAAATAATTTTATTTTTTTGAACTTAAAGAATATTTATAATACAAATTTTATAGGATTGTAAATTAATTGATTTGACTATTTAAATATTCCAATAATAATAATAATAATAATAATAATAATAACGATATGGGAAACTTAGGGTTTTCATGATTTTTTCTCATGTATCTAAAAATCTAAATCTAAAAATAATCTAATTTGATCTAAAAATAATAAATACAAGTTATTTTATCGAATTTTTGGAAATTTTTCTTGGGGAAAGTATTAGCGCTATCGGATTAGAATTTTTTATAATTATAATAAATTTACATTTACGATGAAGTTTGAAATTTGTTTGTATTAGAACATAATATAAACATAACTAAATTCGAATTTTAAAAATATAATATGATATCTCTGGTGTGCCACAATTATTTTGAGAAATATTAATAACAAAACGTCTTACCAACAAAATTGAAAAGTGAAATTTGAAAATATTGATATTACGAGAAAGAAAATCATATTTTTAATAACCAAAATAAATTTAAAAACAAATAATGGGATATTGTTTGAGATCTTTTTGGTACAAATTTAAAATATGCGTTTTAATAAAAATCGCGTTTAAAATTTTTGGCGTACCGTAAGCTCGACTTTGCAAGCTATGAATTTATCATTACTTGAAATTTTGACTCGAAACTTTTATCAGACTATCTCGAAACACAAAAGCTTGAGTCAACGTAAAAAAAAAACCAATTTTTTAAACCTCGCTAAATAATACATGCTCCCTTAATGGATCTTGCATCCAACGCCTTCATAGACGACGAAACTTTCGCAAAAATGATGATTACGTATTTATGTAGAAGACTCCGGTGTTATTATTTATCACTGGAAATAGTGGGTGAATAAGACTGTCCTATTTTACACACGAGAAAAAACATTGAAATTCATTTCAATCTTTAAAAAATGTTTTCATTCTTTAAAACGTTTTTTTTTGTAAATTTTGTTCCGTCTATTTTTGAATATGCAAAAAATAGTCCTCAAGGTTTTAAGATTGAAAAAAGATTGAATTTTTCTAAATTATTTTACAATGTAATTCAATTTTTGATTTCCAGATTTTTGAGAAATTATCGTTTTTTCAATATGTAAGATAATATTCGATCAAGCATTGTGATGCTTTCGTACAGTGTTCAATCGCAATACTCCTGTGCGAAAACGAGGAACACTATTCGGTGAAACGAATATTCGAGGTTATTTACATTTCATTTGAATTTGAATAATTCGATAAACTTTTCGAGTGAAATGCTATGTAGATTCGAATTTTAAACTCGATAGCTTTTCTCATTTTCTTTCTTCTCTACTTCTTAGTAAGGCAGTATCGGCGAATGAGAAAAACATGCATGATGGAATATCCCTTCACTATTCTTGGAGTTACTTTATGCGTACAAAGGAAAAAATGTTGCAGAATGCAAATAAAACTTCCTATAAAAAAATTTAATATTTTTTGAGCAGTATTGAGTTTTATCGAGATGTAGTTTCTGACGTGCTTCATCATTTTTTATTGACATCCTATTCTTATTTTCATCCAATTTGGAAAATTAAAAAATAATAAAAAATTGCCGATCATTTCGATTAATAAATAATTAAGATTTTTCAATTATGTCTCAATACTGTAAATCTTAAGTCAAAATAATAAATCCTTGGTGGATTTTTTTTTCGACGACGATGAAAGAATAAATTTTGAAAATAAAAACGTGTTTGAACACTAGTTTCAAGTTATAAAAAAAAAGTGTGAATGATCTTATTAAAAAATTGGAGAATATTGTAATTTCTGACAGTGCCATCCTGGCTGTGCATTGAATAATTATTTAAGTGTTCAGATTTAGTCAAGGAGTTTGAGTGTCTTTTTCATTTTTCTGAAGATGGCGATGGTAGAAGAAATTGTGCAAAGGTAGAAGTCGCTTGATGGACGATAAGAACCGGTGCAAGATTTCGTTATAATTTTCACGAATACAGGGATGTTGTGGCTGGGTCTTTGTTCGTGAAACTCACTCGTTACTGGCTTCGTTGGAAAGTGCACTTCAATTAAATAGAGGATGCCACTTTGCGCGAATTAGGTCGTATCGTCGTTCAAGTTTTTGTCACTTTGAGCACTCGCCAAGGTCGAGAGAACCATAATATTTATGATTTTTTTTCACTAAAAGTCTGGAGTGTTTTTTTTAAATAGTTAATGTATTTTCTAGTACAGATTTTTAAGAAGTCCGTACTATCTTTTGGATAATGAAAGAAGATTTGATATTAACGAAATAGCAGCCATTTTCCGCATTATAATATTATCAAAAAGAGTTATCACACTGATCACTATTTAAGAAGTTCGATTTATCTTCTTATATATAAAAATAGAAGGATGTTTATTTGTTTGTTTTGTCAGAAGTAATCTCGTATACCATTTATCCGACTGCGATGGACATTTGGTGAGTCGTAATGCCCACACCCACAAATGTTTCTGCCTTAGTAGTATAATCTTCTACAGGGTGAATTTCTTAAGGTGTCACAGGCTTTATTCTAAGGTACATGGGATCATTACAAACAAAAGTTGCAAATATACATTAGGGATATTTTAAATAGTTTACGGGATATAAATGTTTAAAGTTGGTCCAATCAGAGTGCGTCGAGCAGCGTTGGATCCGCCCACTCCCATCTTAGCCATACAGATATCACAGTGTAGGACGTTTCATTTGGGGTTGCAAAATTCAGAGCACTTAATGTTATTTATTATATTATTACACAGTCATTTTTATTTCTCGGGCATTGACTACTATCAATTCTACCGCGCGCGCCGAGAAACATTAGAGCCCACTGCTCGTCTTAGCAATTTAGGAAAAACACTTTTGGAATTTTTGGAAAATGCAAACGCAAAATGATTTTTTTCGAAATCAGACTTAAAGAACCTCGAGGTACAGGATTCCTGTTATCATAAACTAATCAAGAGAGTTAGATGCAAGTTCACTTTGAGCTTGCACGAAGTTCAGACAAGTACTAATCCTCTCATAGACCAAAATTTTCTCTGTAACGAATCGTCTTTCGAGTAGCCGAATTAACACCTAAATTGATAATTCAAACGTGTATATCGCACCCTGCGTATTTCCATGTCCGTCAACCGAGAGCTTCGATAATCACGGGCGGATTCATCGAAGCTTGCGCTCGACTGATTCTCGATGATTAAATCAAGCTCGGTTATTACACAGGTCTCGAACGAACCATTCAACGCCGTCGACACGTCAACATTTACGACATTGATTAAGCTGTTCGTCACTAGTAGGATTTCGTGTTGGTTGCAAAATGAAAATTCTAAAAAGCTCGCCACAATTTTTGAGAAAAAAAATCCCTTTTAAAATTAATCTAAATACAAACTAATTTTATTCGGATATTGATTTTAAACTCCAAGTTTTTTGGACGATTGATCCTTCGATAAATTTCATTATTACTATTCGATTCTGGTAAGCACGAGC
>JAPYZU010003259.1:0-24026 GCA_030523005.1 Tryphoninae sp. B BG-2022a
AGTGCTTGTGACATCTACGCTGTTGTCATGTTTCCGAAGCCTTACATCTTGTGTGCTCAATTTTTGGGAAAATTCGCGATTATAATCATTAATAACGTTTTATCGGTACTGTAAATTATTATTTTCAAAGCACCAAAAGTGAGCCCGATATTTCATTTAACCGTACCTGTTTTTTTAACTCCGTGCCATCGTTTTCTCGGCAGATATACATAATATACTGTAAAAATGTTCGAAAAATTCCCATAGACATAATGTGATGAGCACCCCAAATGCTCCAAGTTTGCGATTTTTTTTCTCTAAATAACTGTACTGTGGATTGTTTTGAAATTTGACAGGTTGATTAGTAAATAAATCATGAACGTTCATACAAAATTTCAACTCAGTGACATCGTTTCGACCTGACCCCACAACAACCTTAAGTAACGACTGAACGATAAAGGGCTTTTGAAACGTGATTCGATTTTGTTTTATTTCACTTCTTCCTCAAGTGTTCGCAATTATACCACACACTCCCTTATTACCGAGGAACGTCGTCGAAGAGCGACATGTGTCAAGTATAAAATGTAACGTCATTGTCAGTTGAGAAAGAAACTCGTAATCTATATTGGACTGAGTTTACGAGAGCATTTGCAAAAATTAATATACATCAGTTTATTAGAAAAATCATATGCTAAAAGGTTTAGGAATTTGCGTTGCTTCATAAGGCCATCGATTCATCTTAGCTTTATTCTTATCAAGCAGATTATATCGTTGAACGTTCGTTGTTGGTATTTTTTCCACATGGTCGGCTTTACGTATGCTTATAAAGCATACCGGCTGATCAATATTCCTTTAATTTATTATCCAGTAACTTCTCACACCCACATATTATGAAAAAATATAGTGTTATTTGCCGTACTTATCACTAAACAGTTTAGGAAAGATGCACGCGGTTGTTTGTTGCCTTGATTAAATCTAAATTTCTTATGGGTTTCTGTATACGATACCCAGTGAACACAGTTTATAAGAATTATATAACATGGCAGTTACAAATTACAGTACAGTGGTTAATTCTATATAACAGTTATATAACGCGAGAGTAACTAGTTATAGTATTGCATTCGTTAGGCTCATGTTATATAACTCGGTTGCAGCTATGTTATACATATATCAGAAATATAACCAATGTTATCTCCATGCAACATTACATTTGTTACATCCAAGTTATGTATATGTAAGTTATTTGACGTTGCTACAGTCATGTTATATTGCGTGGAAGGTCGACACGTCACCATGTTATGCAGTAGCAATATAACAGTGTTCCCTTCATACAATATTGCATTGGTTACATCCACGTTATATTTATCTAACAATGATATAACTTTTATGGCCCTTAATCCTTATGCCGAAGAACCGATAAAAAACGAATTATTAAATAAAAAGATTGATCTATTTAAAACATTAATTCAAAAATGTATTTGTGCTTGAATCGCTGCAATTTTATTTGATAAAAGAAATTTTATTTGACGAACTGATTTTATTGCTCGACGAAAATGAATTTTGCTAAAAGAAAATCTATATTGAGTGAGATTAAATAATATTTCCATTAAAATAATGATTTCATAGGGATAAGAGCCATGGAAATTATATTTGATGTATTTGACTGACTAATGTTTGTATTATTTTATTTCATTATTATTTCATATTATTCTAAAAGATCCTATTCGGAGTTTTCCATCTCATTCATTCGGACTAACATTTAATAGAAAAACAATTAAGTTTATTTCAGGAAATCCTATCGTGTTTCCATTAGCGATTATAGAGTCATAGCAAACTATGACTCTATACCCAAAAAATGTATGTGTTTTTTGTTCTTCGAGCTTTGTTGTATTTTACATAGTATATGTATAATACTTTTTCATTATTCTGACATATATAAAGGGAAAATTGAAATTAAAATCGGAAAATTGAAAAATCGAAAAAAAATCAGTACGAGTTTTTTGCAAATCAACAATTTAGACTTGAAACTTGAAAATCTTATAGAAATACGGTTTGAAAATATTAGTCGATATTTTTTTTTATGAAAAGTGCGTTCAAAAAGAAAAAATGTAAAAAAAACGTCCAGTTTGGCCCATTTTTCGCAAAGTTATGGACGTTCAAAAAAAAAGTAGCGAAATTGAAAAAAATTGAAAAAAATCATGGAGGCCTCTTTCAACCAATACTACAGCATAAAAAATTTTCAAAAAAATCGGAGATGGTAAGGCACAATGGAGTTTGATCTGGCGTGGAATCCCTCACATATATATCCTCGAAAAAGAGTTTTTGTTATGTAGATACTATTTTTATTGCTAATACATTATTTTATTACTTGAAGGTTTTTTTATAACTGATATGTACCTACCTACCTATTTATTGATGTGGTCCGTTACGTAACAGTAATGTGAGAAAAGTTACGTTACTTGTAACTGTGAGATTCTCATTTTATTATTACCATTTTATAAACATTCAGTTTGCATATTGCATTCCTCAGTTTTTCTGGCGAACAATTTAGCGCTCAATCATTCTTCGTTTCACGCTCACACGCACTCCTATCCCACACACACGTTACATAGTCACACGCATACACTTTGGTCAAACGAATTTTGATCGGGAAACGCCCCGTGTCGGGTGGTCTTTTACCCCAAATACGTATGTTTTTTGGTACGTTGCGGATTCTCCACGTCCTCCGATCGTGGACTTCTTCGGTGTCCATTGTGACGTGGTCCTTATGCGCTTCTGGTCTCCTTTGCGTCTCTGCACCCACGACCGCCAGCTGGCCAGGCTGGCGAATTGCGTCGAGCTCTTCGATATAGGATTCCGTAGAGCAGATTTTGAATGCCCAGTGGTATCGACGACGGATTCGTGACGAAAGAGAGTGAGGATCCCTCGATAATGATGAGGTGCCGGCTATCCCCGCTATCCAGGCCAGATCTCCCTTCCGCCGAAACTACTCGAAGCGCGGTTCAATTCGAATGGCCCGTTACAGTAACATTCGGGAGGCGAAAATAGCAACTTACACGTCAGCAACATGTAACGTTTTTATAATAACATTGCATCTAATTTTCAGTATGTAACGGCAATGCTTTACAAACATAACTATGTTCACTTGGTATAGATTGTTAAGAAATACGAATAATGTGTGCGTTGGGGAACATTTGAGATTCATGACACCAGTCGATTTTATTACGGATCTTGAATGACCAGTCGTACGGCTTCTTGAATTACTACGCAGTATCTTCCTGCCAATGATAACGACGGATAAAGAGCCACATTGTTATACATAATGTTCATGATATTACGCGAACGACATCGTTCTTCGGGTATGAATGACTGCAGTATAGATACCTATCGGCGATAAGTTTTACCGGCGATTATTGCTAAAATCTCGATTCTGGAAATGTTCCATTGTTTTAAATTACCTATTAAAAGATGGGCAAGCGCAAAACTCGATCGATTGGATTTGATTGCGATGAAAATATCATATAGTTGAGAAGTCGAGAATATGGAGCTATTATGATTATCGCGGTAGTGGTGAACGAAAAAGAATATTTGCATGTGCGCACAACGTAATACGAGAACTGCAAGAACGATGGTAGCTGGTAGTTCACCTTGAATCGTAAGTACTGAGTATAAGGAACGATACTCTTTATCGCTGCAATCTTAATATATTTTCTCTTGTGTCAGTTACAACGATATTTTCCGAAGGTTCATTTTCAACTCTTAATGAGTCAAGCTGTAGAAAAATGTCCAGCTACTGCTGCTAGTCCTTAGACCCAATACCATGTTCAAATGAAATATATGCTAATAGCTTTTGCAATTACGTCTATCAAACTATCAAAGAGTTTACAGAATGTAAATTCAATGGGACGTGCGAAGATTGACTCATAGCATTTTGAATAACCCCATTAGTCACAGCGGTATTCGTAACTAAACTAGTGGAATAAAAAAATGGTCTCGTTAATACGATTATATGCGTTTGCATAATTTTTCCGTCAGGGAGTATTTGAGAAATATAGGCTTACATTTCATAAAGTGATGAAAGAGCAGTTGGGGGAACGAAAATTAGACGAAAGTCATTATGGCCGGATCTTTCCTTATTTAATTCTTCTTCAATGTTGCAGTCCTATTTGGAACTTGTGGTAGCGGAAAATCTCGAACGAATGACCATTTTTATTTTGAAGATTCCGAATTTCGTGAACGAATAAAATGGTCCAACACCCAATAAGATAAAGATCTATATTAACTTGGTACGATATCAATATCATCGGACGGTGTAGTAGAAACCGGTGGTAAGTCAGAAACTCCGAAAGATACGTCGAACATTGAAAAGGACGGGCAAGTAAGATGTGTTTGATCGGTAATGAAAAATCTAAATCATGTTTTGATCCAAGTCATTGTTAGTGGGTACAAATCAAGATCGTTCGAGTCAACGATCTTTTAAAACCCAAATAGTTCTAATGAGGTAAAGCTACTCAATTGTGGCTTATAAACAGTTCTGCTTCATCTACGTAAGCTAAAATGAACGAGTTTGCCAAATGATGGTGGAACAGTACGGCGAGATTAAACTGCTCTATCAGTGCGAGAGTAGAATCAGTCTGATTTTGAAGACTTTCTGTTCCGAAAAGAAAATTCGTTGCGATAAAATGAGAAAAACTGATGGAACTAATCCATCGGTTGCTTACTATAGGGTATGTCAATTAAATGGAATTCCTTCACGATTGAATCATTGTTAAAGCCATAAGCGAGTCAAGCACGTGTAGACCAGTGCTACGGTCTTTATTGTGTAGTTGAAAGTAACCGAACTAAACCTCTCTGATAGTCTCAATTAAATTATGACTATTATTCATAATGAACTTGAACATTTAAGTCGTAATACCACACATTCGGCTCTCTGTCTCTCTCTCTCTCTCTCTGTCTCTCTCTCTCTCTCTCTCTCTGGATAAATTATGTGGATAGTTTTGAACATAAATTAATTTTTCTCAGTGAAAATCAGCAGTCGATATGGTAGTAAAATCCGAATAAGGTAGAAAACTCGACGTACGTGTGGAGTTTTAAGAAATTTTTAGTTGCCAAGAATGTGTGAAGATCGCGCTAGTCTCTCGCTACCTACTTGCGGCGCATTAAAAGTAGGTACTTACCATAATAATTTTCCCCAAAAAGGCTCGAACTTTCATCCTAACGTTGCTGTATGGTGACCTCTGAGGTATAGATGGTACTGTCGCCCCTCGAGATAAACGGATCAAATTTGTAGTTGCGAAGGCGAAGAGATCCCCTCGATTGAGTTTCGAAGGGATCGACATAGCTCGCGCGCTTACAATTCCGATCGCCATTTTACTATTCGCTAAAACGCAACGCAATACGCACAAATTATTTTCATGAAACGAACGACGATAGACCATTTTACTTTAGAACATTTTCGTCGTCAAATATATTGTGCATAAATATATCGGTTGCTTCCTTTCTGAAAAGAAAATTTCTTGCCTTAATCGAATGGATATAAAACATTCTAAGACAAGATGTAGCTTGCCTCTAGCTCATCATCGAGCTGTCTACTTTCCATTTTTTTTGTTTTAAATAATATGACAATTTTTATAGTTTCGAGTGTACCAATGCAGTCGAAATTTGTTGATATTACGGCTCGAAAGATGCACGATGAATGTATTTTGGAGATAAACTACAACCTCTCCGTTTTTACAATGTTCTATCGCACGCGTATAAACATAAGGGAAATGTGGTATCTCGGAGATACGAAAGTGTATGGGGGAAAAATCTCATGGGGAAAGCGATCGTGAAGACTTGAAAATATTTTTTCGTTGCCTTTAATACTTAAGTTTGACTGTAAAAGTCTAGACCTTGGTAAAATCTTTGAAAATCGTATCGGCAAACATGTATTTGTTTGACTATGCAATTGTCTCCACAAATAATGTTTTTGTTACTGATATTCATAATAACTTTTAATAAAATAAAGTTTAGTTCAATTTATCGAATTTTTTTGTCCTTTTTTGGCACATGGCAATACGAATTTTAAAAACGCTCGTTCCACTCACGGATAAATAAGCCAACGAAATTTACAAAATATTGATAGAATAGGATATATTAACGATAGATTATCGTGTTCCATTCGATATTTAGAGAATCTTTATAGAGAATCTATAAAGCAAACAAACCACCGTGGTTATCACCAGCAATATAGTATGTGGCTGCGAAATTTCTTACGAAGCGGTGAAAAAATTCTTCCATAGGGCAGGTCCAACTCGTGGCGCCACCAGGACAAGTGACTTGGTCGCTTTCTAGATGCACCTCCGCCATTTTATTTCACAGCGTGATTCGGGTGCATTTCGGGTGCCCCTCCTCTCGGAACCGATGTGCCTCAAACTGCCCCAATAATTAACGGCAAAATAATTTTTATCGTAATGTCTCAATTTCATTTATACAAAAATTACAAAATTAATAATTCATTCAAGTGTATGCAGTTTTTAAAGCTTTCTCGTCGATTAACCGACCAAAAGAAATTACATTCGACACAATCATCAAGGTTCGATAACAAGACGTTGCAACTTGCGTCATTTTGATTTAAATTTCAATCGATAATTCGCTGCTCGATGTGCGATCGTCGAATGGTCGTATACATTCGTCATTTTTTAATTTTATTCCGCAGCCGTGTTTTAAGGAAAAACGTTTTCTTTCTCTGTTTCACGTCCCCAAATAACACTGTGAGAGATACGAGAAGGAATTCCTTGGGAGAGTGTAGGGAGAAATCCACAGAGAAGGGTCTCCCACAATTTTATCGGTTGCCACGGGCAACGCGAACGCCTCTCGAGTCGCTTCCGCGACGCTTTGGCGCGACGGTGGGGGAAAGTGCGGGGGTATGAGAAGAGGGATACGTATCGTTTCCTCGTGGTATGTCCGCCGGAAAAACCAGAAAGAGCCTCGCGAGACGAGATGCTCACTGCGCTCCATTTAAAGAATCTTCTAATTTAGATCTCTCGAAGCCCGGTTAAATTCATGAAAGAACTTGTCTCTCTCTCTCTCTCTCTCTCTCTCTCTCTCTCTCTCTATATATATATATATATATATATATATATATATATATATATATATATATATGCGATGTAAGATAATAACCATGTCCGCTCTGAGCTTATTTTTCGAGAAGATAGTTAAACCGATGATTAATTAAAATCAATGTTGAAGGTTAAGCAATATCAAACATTTGAAACAATTAATACTACAAACGGAGTTTTTTTACCATTTTATAATATGCGATGGAGGATCGCATGCCACGTCGTTGTGGCATTATTTGAGTATTCATTTTCTTTATATAAGATAATAAATGTGTCCAGTCTTAATTTATTTCGTGGTTTGAAAATGGTTATGCAATTTTTAACGATAAATGATCTGAAATATTTTCAGTCTTATAAATTTACTTTATACTTATATGTACTTGTCCTCGAGGAAAGCTAAGTACTGAACAATTCAAGAGGCAAAGTGGGAAGATGGAATCATTTCGATAAAAGCTCAGGGAATGCTTTCATAATTTGATATCATAAAAATGAAAAATCGCTTATGACGTTGAGGATTTTACGTATACTCTCTGCTTGAAAGTATCGAATTTTTCGTAGCTTGTTTAATTTTACCGAAGAAAGGACGTTACACTTAAATAGTCTCGGTTAATTTGTTATTTATCCATAAAATGCAATATTAGAGATTCTTCGATCATTTGCAAAATCGACAATTGCCAAAGTAAAGTTTCGATTAAACGAAATAATTTTCTTTGACATAGGTAAATCTAAATGAAAAGTTTGTACATAATGGAAACACGTACCGTAATAAAGCTGTGTGTGTAGAGTGTAGTGAAATATGCAGGACGGTAAATAATCTTGTATCTTTGAAGAATTTTTTATGTGAATTGCCTGGCTTGAGCTTGACAACGCCCTCATTGCGTTCAGAGGGCTTACGTACATTAGGTAGACATTTTTATTCAGGCATAGCCGGAAGTCAACATATATTAGATATGGTTATGCTTGCAAATTGAAAATATTGATATTGAAACGTAGGAAACAGGTAGGATAGAGAGTGAGGCCAATCATAATCTTTAGAAATGAGATAATGATTTGATTTTATACGTTTTGTTTTCTAATTGTGAGTCGAACCCTCGTGATACAATATTTTTTTCAGGACTTTTGTTCTAGAAAATCAATCGGTTTTTTGACAAAAGCAAATCTTTATTATGTTGGACCGAAGATTTTTCTATACCTTTAGACGTTCTTTTTCTTAAAGCACATCTACCTACTATTTTTATTCGTAAGTAAGTATCTTAAAAAAATACCGGACTAACGTTCGAAAAGAAAATCAAAGGCCTATAATATGTATACCTGTGAATATCGCTCGCGTTCTCCTCGAATATACCTAATAAGAGGCTTTCGTAGAATATTTCAATTTAAAATTTGTTCATTATTCTGCGTTTGTCAACTTATCGCTGAATCAACGCATGGAAAAAACGTTGTTTCGACGAAAAGAACATTTGCTACCGGAAAATAAAAAGGAACATAAATTTATAGAAGAAAATTGGTTTTATTTGGTCGAACAATATTTGAAGTTTAAAAAAGAAAAAGAAAAAACAAACGATTTTTCTGTACGACGACGTATGGCACTTGAAGAGTTTACAAATGATACGAGGCGAGAGTGATGTTGAATTTTCTGCCATTTGGAGGAGCTTGGGCAAAAACGTGTGCCTACATACAAAATGGAAGCCGCGTCGTGCAACAAAGGCATAGAAAAAAGTTCCAGGTCGAAACTTGCCGTTTCTCGTGACAACGACGTTCATGAATGCTACTGGCGTTCACGAGGGGTTCATCGACCCTCCATCGCGGGTCGTGAAAATTCTCAGAGGGGTTGCACGAAACAAATGCGAAACCCCCCTCTGGGCTTATCCCGGAAAGAAGGGTGCCTCCTACCAATGAAAACTCAATGTCAATTCGTACTTTCCAAGGCCAGCCTACAAACTACACTCTACAAAACTCGTTTCGTTATTTTCTTTATTTTCTATGTTTTATTCGCTAACGCTTTTTCTTACTCTTTCTTCGATCGAACACAATCGAAGAAACTGTTTTTTTGGAAAATTCCGATCGGTTTATCCAAATATTGAACAAAACCACTGGACCACTCCGAGTTTCGGAGCAGGATGACTATTTATAGTCCATTGAACTATTTATAGTGCAAATATTTTGTCGTCTATAATATTAAAAATTACGATAGATAAGTTGGTCTATTAAAACTCATAGTTTTACGCTATTACCTAATTGTTCACGGGACTCGATTTTATTGTTGTTTATTTATAATTTTTATTTTAAGCACTATCTGAGAATTTGATTGTATACACTGACCGATCGCAAACAGGGACCTACTGTAGGTATTCGTGTGTAAAAATATGAAGATTTTTTTCTTTTTTACCGAAGTAATTATAATTGTTTTATTCGTTAGAAATGGTAAAAAGCAATGATTGATGAACCTCACTGTATTAATCACAAAGACTGAGACAAAAGTAAAATATTATTTGCTTAAATCCTGCGTAATAAATCTTTTATTAAATATTGATTGTTTAAAAATAAAATTCATGCGATTAAAAGTGTTATACCTATTTTTCTTGTATCTTATTTGGATATCTTGAATAGTTTTAGTTTTTTTTATTCTCTATGTATTTATACCGTTCTTGTTGATCTTTATTTGATAAGTAATGCATTAAACGACCAGCCGTCCAGCCCCCCCTATCTTATACTTATTTAAGCCTTATACTCATATATTCAATTTTCATAATGTTGAAAAACGCAAGTTTCTTCACAATAAGATAATATAACATTCTGTATAGTAATACTTATAATGATCTGAATAAATGAATATTAATTTGAACTATTTCTCGTTGATAAGAAAATGGGCTTGATACTAATCATAATTGCCGGCAAGATTTTCTTAATCCGCAATATATTTCGAAAGTTTATTCGAAACAAAATAACACGCATCACCATGAAACGACTTTCTGCCAGAATTATAGTTTGTTCAATAAGTTTTTGTGTAGGAAAATACGTCGTATTTAAATAAATTGTTTTGAGCAATACGATCTATCACTAGAATTACTACAATCGGTTAAAAGATAATAAAACAAAATACCAACGAATGGGAATAAAATAAATTAATTTTCGTTTCAGCTTTGATAATTATTAACGTTCAATCTTCTTGAAAGTCGAGCGCAATAATACGAGCGACAGAAGAGAAAACAAAATCATCATTTCGTTCGAACCAAATTGCCATAATTACCGCGATAGCCAAAACAAAGAAAATAAAACAATACGAGTTTGAGTAATCGATACAAACTTTGCGCTGTGAAATTATCGGAAATGTCTTTCGCTGCGTATCATTTTTAACGGATTCAATCTACATGAAACTAGATTTACATTCATGGATGTTCCGGACAGCGACATCAACCCCAAACAAAAATTTCCCATAGACCGCTATTCTTACGTTAATTCGAAAGAGAGAATAGAGACAGAGATACTCGGCGATGACCCAAATTTGAGAGGGGTAACGACCCCGAAAAAGGGAATCTACGAAGAGGCGTGCAGGTACTCTCTGCTCTCGTGTGCGTTGTACGTGTTTACGCGTGTACGTATGCATGTACACGTTCCTGCGAACCCCTTCGGCATCGCGCGTTTCTTCATGGCCTCTCCGGTTTTTCTTTATATATATATATATACATACTTTTTTTCTTTCTTTTTTGTCTTCGATCTCTCGGAGAATAGCACGCTGGCCTGTCTTTTGAATATCGTGCATACACGATGCTCTCCCGATGGAAACTAGGCCGTTTTACCTGTGTTGGTAAATGGGGTCCAAGTTGCGAGAAGGTTTTCTGCTCGTCGCTTGAGTTTCGCAGAAGAAAAGTAAGAGAGAGGGAGAGAGAGAGAGAGAGAGAGAGAGAGACAGAGAGAGAGAGAGAGATTGAGAAATTGATGGGTCGATTGATTGATTGATGGTTTTAGCGAGTGCTGGCATGTTATTCGACAAATGTGCAAATGTTCAGTTCTAAATAAAAAATACGCTATAAAAAATAATATACGAAAATCAGATATGAATACGAGAGATAACGGTATAGAACATTAAGTATAAAAGTGAGAGGGAGGTGTAGAGAGAGAGAGAGAGAGAGAGAGAGAGAGAGAGAGAGAGAGAGAGAGAGAGAGAGAGAGAGAGAGAGAGAGAGCCGGTTGCCAGGTAAGCAAGAAATACAAGAATATAATTGTGTATGCGTGCAACTAGGATACACCATCGTATTGTGTGCTCATTCACCTACGTGCCTTATATAGCCCCTCTTCTCTATGTATACGCGGAATATGAAGCACACCATGGATTTACGTAAGCCCGAGTGTATACGGTGACCAGTTGGTACGGAGCGGTGTAGGTACATAGCGCTCATTGGAACATGAGAAGACCCGCGGTGGCACGTTGCACGTGTACGCGTGTAAGAACGATTCTCATGCACAGCCGCATCATCGCTTATTATGCGAAGATACCCATGCATAGTTCATTATCGAAAGAGGGAAAGAAATCGTTAAATGAGGAAAGATATTGCGCCATTTTGAAAGCGCTTTCTATTTGAATATTTTTACATACAAATGCTGTCAACGCAATGACGTATAAAAAAATTAAAACTTATCGGATTTCGAAGTAAATCGATTTGGGCTCGTCCATTATTCTCAACTGCTTAAAAAAATATAATAAATTGGTCGCTTGGGAAGTTTCGCGCAATTGCTTTTACCATGAAATTAAATTTAATCATATTTGGTACAAATTATGTTTTATCGAAAGTTTTTTATTTCATTTCAGCCTCGACCAATGAGTAGGTACCTATTCGAAAAAGTTCTAGGAATCATATGTCCTCCGGGTTTGTCGCAAAAGTACTTATTTATATCAATTGAAATGTGCTACAATGAGTATCGATTAATTATCTACGACAAAATACTATATAGTTCGCTAAAATATGCGACGTTAGAAGAAAATTGTCGTAATTATTGATACGATTGAAAGTGTACTGAATAAATCAGTGTTGAGAAACGCTGTCTTGGCATAAGGAGCAAAGATCTGTATTTATGTTGTGAGTCATCCTGTGTATAGCGCTCGACCGTTCGGCCCTTCCCTCCTGCTCCTCGTGTCGTGCTTCTTGCTTCTTTGCTGTGTTAAAAGAGATTATGCGCAATCATCATAGGCAAAAACGATAATTTTTTTTAATTTACAACTTAAATGCATCGTTTAATACGAAGCAAAATGAGCTTTCATAATCCAAGTATCCATCGTGCTTGAACTTCGAGTATCCCCGGAAGCGTCTTTTTTGATCGTACACGATGAGATCGCCTGGTCCGAACCACCCGAGAAAAATAATTTTCTTAGCGTAGATCTCGCGTAGGTACTCTAACGTAGGTTTGCTCAATGAACGCTCAATGACTTTTCGATATTTCAATCTTTACTAAGACATGAAAAGTCACTGACATGAGAAGTCACACTATCTGTATACTCCTGCAACAAGATGAAAGATGTTAGGCGCGTTCTCAAATTTTTGGGGAGTTATTTTCGAAATATTACTCGTATAGTTTGAAAATATGTCAAAGCCCAATGATTGAATTTTTTGATCGAGGCAGCTGCATAGGTATAATAAGCCGACGAGGATGTCTCCAAAATGTTGATTTGTAACTGTCGACGAAGAGTTCTTTCTTCTAGCGTATCCGCATATTATCTCGAGTGCATTTAAAATGATTAACGATGCTGGTGTACTTTTGCTGAATACACAAGTAGCGATGATATATGTCCCAATTGGCACTATGGTAGAACGACTTTCCATGATTTCCTCTTCGACAGATTTTTTCAATATGTATATCCACGATGGTTTTACAGTTATTCAATATTTCTTGTAATAATATTGAATTTTTTCAATATTTATACCTAAAAAGTATGTAATATCCAATAGGTCACCAAACCTTTTCATGTCTTCTCATCCGCAATACGCAATACTCACACGGTAAATATTAAATTATAGTTTATTTCACACGAATATCCCATGGAAGAATACGAAAGAACGTATTTAATAACAAAAGTGTCGTTACAATTTATCAATTTTAAAATACAGATCAACGAATGCTTATTGTTTAAAATTCAATATTTCGTTTACCTATTTACACTCTTTACATATCACGAGATTCGATATGGCATATACTTAATACTGCGATGAACGTAAAAATTCTTCTATCCGTTTCTATCTTCCGAAGCCTATAATATCCTTTTTTTATTTTAATTTATTCGCACGAATATTAGAGGTAAATGATATATCATCGCGATCCACTGTTTTCCAATTAAAAACATATTTTAATCTCTTCGTCTCCTGATTTTCCAATTTTTTCTCTACTTGGTAAATCTCTCGATACTCGTTTACCATCACCACCAATCGTTAATTAATAGAATTACAATTTTAAAAGTAGACGCAACAATGAAGCGAATAGTTTAATCTCGCGTCCGTAGTTCTACCGACACTCCACCTAAATTTTACTTACCCACAAATTCAAAATTATACCTGTACAAAGCTCCTTATGTATATTTCGTTAGTGGCAAGGGAAAAATCCTTGTTACTCACTTTATACATAAATAAGGGGCAGAATTCGTACGTGCCACCGCACTACCTGCACACAGCCATTCCAGGTACTAAATATTATTATCCCATATCTTCAACAACGTTTCTCGTATTATTTTGGCAATTTGTAGGGAAGCGTTATATTATTTGGTACTATTTGCTAATGCAAAAAACGATCTTTTCCTTCTTAATCATTCTGCACGTCTCCCTCTCTCACTCACTCTCTCTCTCTCTCTCTCTCTCTCGCACGCACGCACGCACGCACGCACGCACGCACGCACGCACGCACGCACGCACGCACGCACGCACACACACATACACAAACGCATATAGATTCGCCGGAGATTTCACATCTCCGTTGGAAAACTTCTGGAACGAATCGACTCACCCCGTTGAACTAAGCGATTCAAGTCGCTGGAAAAAGCTTCAAGAATAAGCTTTTTTGACAAGAAACCGACAATTTTGGGGTTATTTGCGTACATGAAAAATGATGATTCGTCAAAGGTTTCGTATCATATTTTTGTTTTTCCTTTCATTTTTCCAGCGGGAAAAGAAAAGAGGCTGTGGGTGAATGCGATGGGGAGATGAAAGATATTTAGGGAGCCACAGCAGCGTGGCCCAAGGGTAGTTGGTGGTATGACGTTTCTAGCGACTACACCCCGAGAATATTGCCGGTTCGGGTCGGGACTCAACGACGCTCGGCGAACCCCAAACGATCCTCGCTTCTAGGAATCCAATGGCGTAGGATCAGTTTTCTACTTTCGACTTCCGGCTAAGCCATTGGAAAAGACCATTCATTACCGAACCTCGCGGGGAGGCTCGTACTTTATTTCATTTTTTTTTGTTTACCAAATTCGTCAAATTCGTGTAAAAAATCTAAAGTGTATTTTTAAGACGAAACCTATCCACTCTCACAGTTGATCCATTATTTAAATTGTACAAAAGTATAAATACATTTCGGTTTGAAAATATCTCTTACAATTTGGGTTTTCTAATTCATATACGTATTATAAAACACGATTTATTTGCCATTATTTGTTCATCAGATTTCTAAATGCAAATCGAAACTTTGCTTTCGTGAATATAAATATACTCGTAAATAATGTGCGCTATTTCTCGAGGGAGTTGAAAAACAATAGAGTTCTTTGAGGCGTTTGACTTAGTAGGTAAATATGAAATTAGCGGATTACACATTTAGACGAAGAATATCAGTGTGAAAAAAGGCATAGCTCGACGTCATCATTGTCATATCACGATGTCAGTTATGTAGATGGTTCGTTCAATGATTGTCATCTTGTTCGCGTGAAATGCCATTTTTTGCATTCAAAAGAAAAGAATCATGGAGAGCATAGATGAAAATGTTAAGGCACAAATTCTACCACATGTGAATAATAGTCGGATATATATATGGACGCAACTGCGTACAGAGAAAATAGTATTGCTCCTACGTTATTGGTGCCTATGACTCGCAATTATATTGATAAAATATTTATCATCAATTGACGCCAATAAAGAAAGGATGAATTAAACTTAATAAAAAAGTTCTGACTTTGTCTTAACCTAATCTTAACTAAAAGCCAAAATTATACTTTTCTTATGTCAGTCACGGTACAAATTTGTCTTTATTTTTCCACTGACAGTTTGAGATTTTACGATTTCAACGAATCATTAGAATTAAATTGGACCTATAGGTTAAACAACCTACTTGTTGTACGCATCGCTTAGAAAAATATTTCGGAATTATTTTTCGAGAAACATTAATCATAGCTATAGACCGATACAACATATCGGTCAGTTCACGATTTCAGAGACTATTTCGGAGAGAGATTCGTTTGCAGCTAAAAGGTATACCTAATCGATTTTAACGACATCGGATCCCGCCATATACGACTTTATAAACAAACATTTTTCCAATTACTTTAAAACAATTATTTGAACCAATCCAATTGCTTTTTATAAATATGTAAATGAGGTAGGATTCAAGATTTTCTATATTATTCGAGGGTCATATTGTTGTATTGGAAAAACTCGTGATAGTTTGGAAGAAGTGCGTACTAGGAGGCCGGATGGTCTCTCGTCATTTTACTGGCTCGCACGTGCTCGCCCCGAAGACCGGTATATAGGGTGACACAAAAAGCGGGATGAGTTGGGTGGGGTTGGAGAGGTAAGAGGGACGAAAAGCGTAGGGAATACGAAGCTCCGGGAGGAAAAAAAGAAAGTGCGAGGAAGGAAGATTAGGGGTGGGGGCGGGGAGGGTGGGAAACAAAAGACCCATATCGAAGGGAACGAACGAACGAACGAACGAACGAGAAGCGTTGTGGTGCGAGGAAGAGGAGGAGAAGAATGTCGAATTTTCCTGATGCGTAAAAAATAAATACACACACATAGCCAAACACACACACGCCATATAGACATATATGTATACTCGTACATATATACACGGGTATATATCGAACGTGACCCCGGTTGGGTAGTCACGTTTCTAGAAGAGGGTGGCTTAGACGAGCGTTCGCGCGCTTTCCGGCGCACCCCCTTTCCGACCGTGTAATTGGTCACCGCAGTGGCAGCCATCTTTCAAATGGGCGTGCCTATGTCGTTAATACAGGGGTGAGTCACCCCTGTTCACAATGCTATGTGCCGAAAAACCGGCGCTCAGCCACTACTCTCTGTGTCCCCCCGTTCTATGCCTGTCGTTATATGTTTCTTACACACGTATAAGTTATGT
Source organism: Tryphoninae sp. B BG-2022a (assembly GCA_030523005.1). NCBI lineage: Eukaryota > Metazoa > Arthropoda > Insecta > Hymenoptera > Ichneumonidae > Tryphoninae sp. B BG-2022a. Next base: position 16,410 of record JAPYZU010003259.1, read on the forward strand.
ACATAAGCCGTAAATATGTATATGCGTTCCACATAAATACCTCTCCGACGACTCCCTTCCTCGTTTTGTCTCTCTCCCACAGACCCTGCTCATTTCTCTTTCTCTCCCTCGTCGTTGCTGCTGTCCCGCTCGAAGCTGATTTTCCTTTCTTTTGCAAATAACTAGACGCAAAAATACAGACTCCCGAGTTTTTTAACGTCCACTGGTAGCTGTTAATATTTCTTTTTAGTACAAAATAAGAAGAGATGATTATGAAAATTTGGACTCATTGACGATCAATTATTTTCGGATAGAATGGTAAATGTATTTTTTTTTATGAAATATTAGCGGTGTCAGGGGGCGCATATACCTAATGCTAGGACTTGACACGTAAAATACGTAGATATATTCGTAAGTAAGGAAAATCCTAACCTCATTTGTAAATTTCAAATCCGTGTCTCGAACGCTATTTATGCTTGGTTAACACACGGAATCGGGCTTGCAATGCTCAATAATGAATTAAGAGTTCTCTGTTGATATGTATCTATGCTAAAAAAACTCATTGTCAAAAGCTTATCAATCGTACAAATAAGCATTAAGCACGACGCGCAACATACAAGTTGATTCCCATTAATGCAAATGAGTTGCTCGCGTTTACTCGGTCATGCTTATTGCCCATACCTTTGATTTTTTGGGTGAAAGATTAAAATAGTTTGGAGTTGGTGAAATGCTAGGCCCTAGTCATACTTGTTATCTCCTTTTTGTGAAACTTTAGAAACCACTTTAGAAAAAACTGGATCACAGTTTTCTTTACCGACCGAGTCTATGTCATATCACCATAAATAATGATGAATCGAATGCGACAACCTTTGCGACACTAATAATCCGAATAAAAGATGCGATGTGCGTGCTTTCCTTAACATTTATCCATACATACGAAAAACGCGTAATTATTTTTTGAAAAATACTCCTATATCGTAGAAAGGAAATAATCTTATTTGGATATGTCATTGTATGTCATGCTGCAGAAATGTTCACCACGTGAACAAGAAATACGTTGACGTTGACCTAACCGATCGCTAATATAATATTGAGAGTAGGTACGTATTATTTCTCGAAAATTCGAATCGTGAAAATTTCCTAGTGATTCGTAACAGAGTCTTATCCCGGAGCATTCTTATGCCACCATATTGAACAAAAAATTATGTCGTCAAACAACTAAAATTAGATAAAAAACGTAGAAAGTTCAGTATCGTTTGTCGGAACGACTGACAATGCGAATCCAAGTTGTGAGTCGGTAATAAAAACTGTTGGACGATTGTTCCCCAGGCCATTCAACGTTTCCAATGAAACCCAAATTTTGATTGAATAGGTACTCGAGTTAATCTTACATCGGAAAATTGTCCTGCGTTAGAAAAATCGGCCCCGCTCTCTGTTTTCTGTTTTGCACTTGCGTGACTTGCTTGTCAAACTTTGACCGAAATCAAGCACCGAATCAAAGTCCACGATAACGTATCACGTTTGATGTTTAACTATTGCAAATCACTCATGGATTCAAGCCCTATTGTAGCTTTCTTTACAATCACTTATTACTCACAGCGAATTTTAATAAATTTGTCAATTAATTATTTATACGATGACGTGACAATGTCCGTGTTTGCTTTACCGATTTCCTACGAATTTCCTTATTGATCAACTTTCGATTCATATATTTTTTCATTCCTTTCCCCCATTGACTCGTTACTATTGCACACACATTTTATACGTTCGTACGCGTGTATAGTAGTACAATTTTATTTGGACCATCACCTCCATCACACCTGCCGGATATTCAAATTCTCTTTGGGTACCATCATCATCGCTCCTTCTATTGCTTCACAAGTTCTCGTTTTTTTCTCATTCTTTGTACGCTATCCTTGTAAATATATAGGTACCGACTCCCCCGCATAATTTTAATGTCTCGCTCTTTTTCTCAGCGACCCACTCTCTCGAACCGATCGAGTCTCATTTTGTTTTGTAGCTACCGCTTTCTTTCTTCATTCGTCTTTCTTCTTGGCTCCCTAAACCTTCGTTCTCGTTTTCGGATCTCTCGCTTTCCCCGTGTATACCTACGAGTTGAGTTTTCAGGCCTGTTCGATGGTTACCTATACCTACCCGTTCGAGAGCCTATGGCTTCTCTGAAAGTGGGCGCGGAGAAGAGAGGGAGGCCTTTCGTGGATTTTCGGATGGGGAAAACATGAAAGTGGGTGAAAAGTCCCTATCACTTATTTCCCTGCCATATATCCTCGGATATTCCTGTCTTTTGCTCTCGGGAACGTTCTTCGAGTGAGTCAAGAGGGTCGATACTTCTGTAAAAAAGTTTTTCCATGCCGGCACATATACTCGTAGAAGGATTTATCTTATACCTATTATGTTTTTAGGGCCGTTCTTCTTATGACGATGATGAATTTGATTTATTGCGACACACTCGATGTGACAAGTAATCGATGAACAATTTTGTATTATGTAAAATGATAAAATAATAGGTATATGTACCTATTATAATGATGAAAAAATGTCCTACTTTTTCTCTCACTCTTCAGCAGAAGCATATCGATTTTTCAGTATGCAGTATGCTTAAACTTACTCACAATAGCAGATAAAATAACACATTGTTTGCATAATTTTCGCTCGATAATACACTCGGACGATTAAAGGAGCATATATGTAGGTAGGTATCTTCATCTAATAGTGGACAAAGGAAAAGAGAATTTCTCAAAAAATATTGTAGGGGCAATGGTGGGGCCTGTCGTATTGGGATTTGGAAGATAATAATAATAATTGGCGAAGACATATAGCCTCATTAATAGGTCGCTGAAATAAGAACTATCCTGACTTATACCAGCTACTGTGCCTCGTAAAAATTCAACTGGAACAAAAAAACCGAAAGCCTTATTGAAATATAAAATAACATCTTTAGCGTACCTACGCTATAGTCACACGCGCGCACGCATTTATCCATAAAAGAGAACCATATGTAAAATGACCAAAATGAATTTCAAATAAATTGGTCCATCGAGTATTTGAGATATTTTTGGCACACGTATGAAAGATGTATTTTCACCAACATCGCGATTATAAACGCGACCATATTTCACGAGAAACTTACAACGAATCTATAGCTTCGCTGTAAGTTTTATTTGGTAAAATTTCAAATCATTTTTATAGGTAACACATGTTGGCGTGCATTCGGCCATATGGGAATGGCTAGAGTGTCCATAAATATTATCAATATTTTCGGAAAATGGCACAGTAGATAACAGCCCCATTGTAAATGTTTTCTGGATCCATTTTCTAAAATAAATTATGAAAACTTTCATTGTTATTTTGGGTATAGCTAATCACTAATGCAGCACTCCCCAATAATGTGTCCTTACTGAAATGTTCAAAAATCGGTTTAATGACCTCCAAGACCCCGACCGGAAGTGCAGGACAATCATGGCGAAAGGAGACTCGATTCTCTTTTTCTGTTTGTTTGCTGCCACTTGCACCTATGGCACTAACAATAAGTCTTCGGGGCAATATCTTTGAATGTATTATGTCACCGAATAATCAAGCCATAGCACACGCTCGATCGATGCCGATAATTTTGTCTATCTTTCTATGTTTTTAACGCTAATACCTATATTTGATACTTCCGTCTTACATTATAAGAGACGATTTTCTTGGCGCTTTTGGACATCGTTCACGTACTCTTCTTCAATGATTGGAATGTCATTGAAAGATTTTGAATTTATTATTCCCTTGTATGTTTTTGAATCACACACATGCCTACTATAATTCGTGTATTTCATTCGGTATATTTTCTCAGTCTCTTTCAAAAACGATGATGTTCGTTTCGTGCCATCATCATCATCATCATCATCATCATCATCATCATCATCATCATTAGAACCTAATATTATATGACATCTTTTCTCTGCTCTTCCTTACCAACATTACTCAACAATAGTTCGCGAACGCTGGAATAAGATAAAATCGATAAAATAAAAAGATCTGTTGTAGAATTAAAAAATTCGTAGCCTATAGTATGTATTACAGTGTTCAGGAACTTGAACGCCGTCCAGACCTTCTGATTATTTTTCGTAAACGGGATTTTCTTTTTTTTTTAACACGTTTCCAAGGTTTACCAGATTTCTGATGTCTGTCCGGGTAACGATTTTCATTGTCCATTTATTATTTTGTAAACTTTTCATCCCGAACTAAGGACTTCAAAAGCATTGAATTCTAAATAGGTAAGTTTCCTAAACTGGCGATAACATACTACTATACAAAAGCACGTATTGGGCTTTAAAATCATGACAAAATGCGGCATACATAAAGATCTAGGGAATGGGCAGGTCCGGTACCTTTTCCATTGCTTCCACTTTTAACCTGCATTTTTAAATCAGACGTTCTTCAAACATAAAACTTGAAGAAAATATAAAAAAAGATCTTTTTTTTGGATCTCCCTTGATGTATCTGCCCCTTTAATTTCGTTTGGTAAGTAATTAATAATGGTAAACTTGTTACGTTTTATAAAATTGTAGATTGGGAAAATTTTGAAGAAATTTTCACAAATATTAAATAAAATTGTGCGATATTTCGAACCACTCGTAATGTATATCGTACCTTTTTGAAAATTTCGTAAACATCCGTAGTAATGTTCATAAATGTGTCGTTTTCCTAGAGCGCTGGTTGACTAGCGTTTGGCGATACGGGTGATCAATAACTAGGGAGTTATAGGTATACGTACCTACCTATGTAGTTAAGAAGTGGAAGCGGCTGTGTCCATTCGGCGTTCATCGGAATGACGACGCTGGAGACAAACTGCTTCTCCTCCTGTCTTTTCTTCGTGGGTCGATCGAGGGCTCCAGGCTGAGTTCGTGTCGTTAGCCGAATCCACCCTTTGCACGAGCAATTCCCATAACAGACAATTTCGATCTACGTCCCATATACATACACACACACACACACACACACACACACACACACACACACTTATACACGCATATATAAAGCGCGAAGATCGAACTATCTATTAGTGAATTTAGTGACAAAAGGTACGGGGAGAACAATTTTTTATCGTGGCAATGCACAGTTGGTGAACGTTTTATAGGGCCCGATGCTTTCATATTACACGTTTTTCAGCACTCTTAGTTGGAACTATAAATTTCTGTACACAAATTTTTAGAAAAATTTCAAAACGATGGTACGGCAAACTAATTCTTAGCAAAACAAAAATTATGACGTTGATGGATTTGTCGTAAAATTATCCCCATTTTTCGGTCCTCTCCATTATACCGGACCTACTTTTTCGACACTTTTTATTTTGTACATCGCTATCGAGATAGAGAGGTACTACTTAACTCGTGTAACACGAGACAGTTTTTAAGTGGCCCCGGAGCACGTTGGCAGGTGAATGAAAACAAATTTTAAGTGTGATTGGTCAGATAGACGATTGTTGTACCGGAAGTTATTAAAACTATCGAGTGACCAATGAACAATGTCAACAAATGACAGTCAACTAATATTCAATTGAAACTAATATCCGATGCAAGAAATTTTAAACTTCTAGTCAGCTAACCTCCAGTGTAGCCACCATTAATAATAATCCATCTTTACCGACAAAGCCTATCTGTATGGGGAAATGGTTAAGAGGGCATTAACTTCCAGTCGGGCTCGATTTATTACCATTTTTTTTTTTTTTTTTTTTTTTTTTTTTTTTTTTTTTTTTTTTTTTTTTTTTTTTTTTTTTTTTTTTTTTTTTTTTTTTTTTTTTTTTTTTTTTTTTTTATCTTAATACTTGCCTTGTGGTTCGGTTATTTACGATAATCGAAGTAACGTACGATTTAATTATCTCTTTCGATAGTACCTACTCTTGTATCAAACGGTTTTCATTGTTTGGGTGATATTCATCAACTTTTCTCGAATCGTAGTGAGAAGGCCGTAGTATTTATGATGAATAAGTTATATATACATATATTTCGACAAACGTGTACGGGAATGACAGGAAATGAGATGCGAAGGCATGAATAAACCCCAAATTGTATACGATCTATATATGTTTACCTATACGGTCTTTCGTTCATATGGCCGAATCGTGTTCAAAGTTTACGAAAATATCTCGTGTTTACGAAGCAATCGTGGACGGGTCTGACAATAAAGTATTCAGTGTCCGAAGTAAATGGCCAAACAGGCTCAAAAATGCTATTACTATAGTCATTCATTCCCTTCAATGTTATTTCTCGATATTATATATTATTACGAATATGGTTAATAATAAAATTTATCTAATTAAAATTGTATCCCTCTTAGCACGTTCTTATTTTGTAACAAGTAATTTGCCAAATATATGTTCGAATAAACCTTTTTCGAAATTATCATTTATTTTTCTTTTGAACGATAAAGAAAATTTGACTTCCATTTTTATTGAGTTATTTGGGATTCGTAAATTTTGTTTTTTTTTTTTAATTTTTTCATCATAATCGTTTGTTCTTATGTATATGAGTTTGTGATAAAATACGTCTTCACTGATAAATGCGTTTCTAAAAAGATTTTTTTTTTATATTTGTTCTCGAGATGGTGTAAATATAATTTAGTAAATCCCAAACATATAATTGCACACATGTATTACCATAAATACACTCCATACCAGGCATACCGAAAAAGTTAAAGAGATATAACGATATATCGAAAAAAAATATCGGTAAGATTTTATATAGGTACCTATCGGCGAAATTTAGTCCGTTTTATGAAAAAAGATAGGCAGTATTATCTCTACCTCATTCAATATATAGTATGTAAAGTACATACATAAATGAGCACCAAATGACGGATGACATTCTTTCGGATAATCCTGATAGTGATTTACAGTTATAGGTAAATAAATAAAAACGTTTGTAGATAAAAATTTCGATTCTCGAAATAATAAATCGATATTTCGATTTTATCAAAATAAAAACATCATCCGAAAGTATCGATATATCGAACGAGAAATATCGATCTATTGATATATCGATATTTTTTTTACCATACCTACTCCGTACTATGCGCATAACACATTTTTCGCTCGATAAAAGTAGAAATCTGATGTTATCGATACGCCGTTGAAAAGTCCAATTTTTGTTCGAATACTCAATTATAGGTGCTCGATGATATTCTTTAAAAGTATTAAGCTTTACGAATTAATATCTTGGCCAATGTTCATTGCGGGACAATTAAAAAAAGAACAGTTTTGCTTGTTCTAACGTCAAATACCTAGGTATTTTTTGTATGTAAATAGCTGCTCAACACCCTGTATGTGCACCCATTCAACAAAGCAAGTACGTAAACTAGGTATACAGAAATGGTGATTTACATTTGCTTTGACAAACACATCTGCCATGCCAACGAACCGAACTATTGAACAGACCTTAAAGGTATCGAGAGCCGGAACGCGGCCACGGTTTAACTATATGACGCGCTATTGCTCTAATTGCAAGTGCTACTTATGTTATGTTAGACCTCTATGTACGTACTTTGAATTTTTCACTTATGATTTTAAGAATGTTTTCTTAAACATAATAGAGCTATCATTCTCTCTCTCTCTCTCTCTCTCTCTCTCCAAGAAAAAAGTAT
>JAPYZU010003260.1:0-13200 GCA_030523005.1 Tryphoninae sp. B BG-2022a
TAAATGTTCTTATTATTATTTTGGAATATTTTCAAAACAACTATGGCTATCTCACCGAGACTTATCCTAGCGTAAATTGTAATGGTTATAAAATCATTTTTATTGTTTTAAAAATTTTAATTACCGTACCCGAAAATTTCGTCAAACGTCAAAGGGAAAAGGTCTCTCTTTACTCGGTTGCTGTTTCAGAACGGTGAAAGAAAATAAACGTAAATGGCGTGAAGTCTTTTGACGGTGAACCGAGGGTTTTCGCGTCGCGACATTTACTCACGAAAATAGCAAAAGATCAACTTGCGGTTGAGGAGAGGGAGAATCAAAGGGCAGCCAAGTTTGACTCGTATATAAACATATATGTACAGGGGTGTGCGGGGTGAAAAGAACCCGTTAACAAAATTAACGTTTGAATATTATTTCAAAACTTATTTTTCTATTTTTTATTGAACAAAATGAGTAAATATGTTCCTATTTACAAAAAGTTAAAATAAAGTAAATTTAGGGAATTCTTTCTTGGCCCACTTACTTTCCATAAAATAATTAAAACAAAAAAAACTTTCTTTACAAAAATTTGATTTTTCGTTTAGTTGCTTACCATTCTCATTGTTTGTACGTTGCGCACGATCTTCAGTTGTTCTGAAATAGAAGACCATCGAGGGGTAGACTGAAGTTTACAGTAAACGGTACACCTAAAAATTATCGTCTCTTTTTAACATAGTTATCTTAATTTTACGTAAAAACACGAAAAAAATATAATTTTGAGATTTTTTTATTGATCGTGAAAAAAAATCGTATTTAAAGGTGAATTGTCGCCAGTCATTTTACCCCGCCCTCTCCTACAAACGTAAGTAATAATAGGTTGCGAGATGTTGCGCGCGCTGGACTGAATAAGGATGCCGCACGATAGAGTGAGGATAAACGTCAAGTCAGTAAACCGGGCAAGTCCCAATACCACTCCGTGTCCGCCAGTGAGCTTGAAAACGAACAAGATGAAAAAGGAGTAGTAGCGTTTGCGTCTCGAGTCTCGGACGCTTCTTCTCGTTTTCTGCTTCCGTTGGGTCCGCTCGGTTCTTTCTCTCTTGCTCCTACAAGTATATAATGTCTCTCTCGCTCTCTCTCTTTCTCTCTCGCTCTCTGAGAGGGAAAGATATATATATAGACTTAGAAAAATAAAAAACTGACATGAGCACCATATACGGGGTGTCAGACAACTATCGGAATACAGAAAATACTTAGTAATTGGCGTCGGTACTAGTAAAAAGATTTTTTAGCAATTGTCCTACTATTAAAATTGGCCGAGATATCAATTCGCAAAGTTCGAAAGTTTGACCTTAAGCTAAACAATACTTAAGGTCAAACTTAAGCTAGACAATACAACGGCTCGCCATATTGATAAATACCAGAATTGCGCATCCAAATTTCGTTTAGGACGTTTTTTAACAGACTACTGTTTTATTATAACAAATTAATTATTAACCGTGAGACGGTGTGGTAAGAAAAAATATTTTTTTTGCTTATCGCTCAACCACAAGGGCTTCGATGGCAATGTATACATTTTTAAACTTTACGAATTAGTGATAGTAGTATCGTTTATTCCACCTGTACAGCCTTTTGCCTTTTACAGCTCTTCCTTTTTTTCATCTTACAGCTATTACTTTACGAACTAATATCTCGGCTAATTTCAAAACAATCATGATTTAACTGACTTTAGGTATCTACACGGCGGGAATTTCTTATTAATTTTTACGGTAAAATCTTGATAAAAATTACATTAAAAGTTGAAGCCGGTGATAACTGTGAAAATAGTTAAAAATTCACACTAGTTTCATATATTTTACTTTCAGGCCAGTACAAATTTTGGCACATAGCATAATTTTTACTCGCGCTACACAGAGCTCACGGATTACAGCCAGGCGACCCAGTCTTAGCTGATTTTACTGTGAAGAACGTCAAAATTCTGGTGAACGCACGGAAAATATCGGCTTCCTTTTTCAAATTTTCAAGACAAACACGCAAGTTTCGCAATGTGCACTGTACACTTTCATTTGCGTCAGCCCTTTTTTCAACTTGTTGTAGTAATGCTTACGTTTCACAAAAATTTATTGTTAATTTCAGTAAAAATTCTTGAAAATATTTTTTATTTCTATCACGCAACAGTGTTACCCATTTCGATTAAAATGTATAATTTATTTCCTAAAAACCTGAAGAATTGCACATTTGTCACTTAGTTACTGTGATTTCATAGTAAAAAATACATAAAAATTCTTTCCATGTAAGTATGTTCTGTATCCACATAGATGCCTAACACCCTGTATAGATATATATTTCACATATATACTATAATATAGATAGACAGTAACTAGGTGCATAGCTCTCAGACCGGGGTAGTTGCGTGCACAGATTCCAATATACGACGTGCTTTGCCTTTTTATATATCTCCTCTCCTCATACACATCTCCAGCCTCAATTTCACCATCAACCACTCCGATGGACCTACAGTTTTTATTGGGTGGGTTCCGGGCCACCGAGAACACAGAAAAAGTACATAGAAAAATTTCATTGGTGCCAGCGGGAATCGAACTTTGACCCACTGCATGAGAGCCGAGAACGCTACCCCTATGTCACTGCCCCCCTCTTTTATAATATATATATATATATAGTACACCATCGGCGGAAAATTTCCGGACAAAAGTTGAAAACACTGGCGGAATGTTTTTTTATGCCATTTCGCCGGTAGTTGGCCTAGACCAATTTAACCAACGCCATTTTAAAGAGCAGGGATTTCCCTTCATTTGGCCTAAAAATAAATTGTACGATTTTTTTAATAATTGGCATCCAGTTTTGGTCGTTTTTTCGTTCTTTTGCAAGTGGACCCCCTTGGCAGTAAAAAATGTATTGACGACTTTCTTACACCATACTCATAAAGGGGGAAGTCTAAGCTTCAAGTTCATTTTTTAGAAAATTGTCTACGACTGTTTTTTTCAAGGATGTGTCGTTTTTTGAGAAGAAGTAGACAATTTGAATATTGCTCCATAGGACCAAAATGATGAGGTTTACAACAAAACCTGAAGATGATAAAAAGTTGTATTACTTCTTGCTGGCTTCAGGAGAATTTTTTCACATTTTTTTTTTCGAAATTTATTTTCCACCTATTTTCGGTCAGTTCGATTGATCCAAGAAAATAATAGAATTAAGTTTTTTAATTATATCAAAGAAACTCCGTCGTCGAAGAAACCTCCGAAGAGACCAAAGTTTAATATGTAAGTAAAAAATGTAATTCTATTATTTTCATGAAATTCAGATCAATCGAGCTGACCGAAAATAGGCGGAAAAAAAAGTCTGAAAAAATTCTCTTGAACTCAGCAAGAAGTAATACAACTTTTTGCCATCTTGAGGTTTTATTGTAAACCTTATTGTTTTCGTCCTATGAAGCAATTTTCAAATTGTCTATTCTCTCTGAAAAAACGACATATCTTTGAAAAAAAAATCGTAGACAATTTTCTAAAAAAAGAACTTGAAGCTTAGCCTTCCCCCTTTATGACTATGGTTAAAGAAATTCGTTAAAAAATATTTTACTGCAAAGAGGGTCCACTTGTAAAAGAACAAAAAAGCAACCAAAAATTGTCATTTTCAAAACTGAGTGCCAATTGTAAAAAAAAGTTTTTTTTAAAAACCCAAAACGAAGGGAAATCCCTGCTCTTTAAAATAGCATTAGTTAAATTGGCCTAGACCAACTACCAGCGAAATACCATAAAAAACCGTTCCGGCACTATTTTCAACTTATGTCCGAAAACTTTGCGCCTATAGTGTATATACGTATAACGTTTTACACTAGCTTCATTTTCCACCTGTATCCATACGTATGCGCTGGAGCCAGTGACTGCGCGTACACACTGCGCGTATATACTTATTATAGTGTACTGGATATACAGAAAACCCGTCGTGGACACCGTTCTCGGAAGTATCCACTCCGAACCCCAAGCGGTCGGAGACGCGGTCGGTTGGATTCACCGCAACAGAGAACGAGGGAGAGAGAGAGAGAGAGAGAGAGGAGTGGCGAGAGCTCATTACGAAGATCGGTGTAGAAGGTGGACGAGCTCGCTCTCGAGCTCGCGCCTGTCTTCACGTCGTTTTGTATGTAACTAAAACATATGGATCTACCATACATTAGTGCCCCCCCCCCCGCCGTTTCATGCGCGCGCGCCTGCTATATGTACATTAATCTAATACCTGTTAAGGCACACATATACGCCGTGTACCTATACGTTCTCCTCTTGCACCGGTCGCCAGCCTCGCCGTGTGCACGCCATGACTCTTTGGCGTGACAACTCTCGGCGAGAGTGAATAATACAAAACCTATAGCCACGATATGATACGTTCATGTCTGTTTGAGAATAAGTATTGCGGTTTCCATCACCGGCAATCAACGAGGACGACGTTAAACTCTGAATAAGACGAATAGGGTCAGTGGAGGCGATCACGATGAAAAACTGCGAAGTTGAACGTCACGATATTGCAATTTTGTTATTATATTTGTCTCGTTTATTTGTATTGGATGCAATTTTGAAAAATCATCGATCCGTTCGTTCTTAGATCCTTGTCTCACAATTGAATCTAAAGTTATTGGACTTTTGTGACTTTAATCATTTTTGCTTTAGTTCGTTTATTAGTAATAATATTTTTAATCAACGATCAATCGGTAAGCTCAAAAAGTATCATTTTTCTTTGCAATCGTTCAATTTCAAATTTTCGTGTGAAACGCATAACGGATATTTGTGATCGTCATCCGAGAGATGCCAATTTGAGTGGCTGCTTACGAAAGACGCAATTCCAAGGAAGACAGGTGTCCAAACCTTCGGAGCGGTTTAATTTCCGACGAAATGCTCGTATTACGGGCGTGTCGGAAGGAAGTAGAGACGAGAGAACCAATATCAAGGGAAAAGGTTTTTCAGTGGAAAATGTCTGTAGTTCTGGCTGTTGACGTTTGGCTCAGCTTCCGGCGGCTTTCAAACCATCGAGTTTTAAGCATACAATATACACATACGTATATGTAGAACGTACTTATCTCGAGGCCCACTCATGGTCCGTCGGGCCTGTCTACCAATGTCGAGAGTGGTTAGTGGAAAGAGCCAAGAGCTGCTCTCCCACGAGCGGCCGCCCAACTCGCGGCGTCATCGACCACTCTGGCTTCCCCCACTCTACGCCTTATCTTCCCCCACTCTGTGCCTTATCTTTCCCCACTCTACGCCCAATCTTCCCCCACCAATATCCATTTCACGAGCTGCGCATGCTTGCTTTTCCGTGTCTCGTTCTCGCTCAGTCTCGTCAACTTTTGAGCTTTTCGTGCTCGTCTCTTTCACTCGGTCTCTTCGCAATCTTCTTGGTCTTCGCGTCTTTACTGTTCATCAAGACTTTATACATCCATCCGTTTTCTCACTCGCGACTTACTTTTGAGTTGCCGAGAGAACTTCTCTCTCCCTCTCTCTATCGGCTCATCCGCCATTCGTCTCCTTCTATTTCTCTCTGGGATCTCGCACTGGATCACCTTGACGATTCCAGGCTTCTCGCGGCTGCTGGTTGACCGAAACTCGACAATCCTGAAATCACACCAACGGGTTCCCATTTAATGTTCGATGGTAGGAATCGTGAACAACAAAGGTAACTGCCAGGTTGCCTATAGGTCGAGTAGGTTTGCGCATCACGGAATTTTACTGTCGACACGCGAAACAGGTCCGTTCGGTGACCTGCGCACCATCAACGGCCATGAGGAAAGAGGCTCGAAGTTTGGACGTTTGTCCGCTTTGCTCGAGAACCTTGAACAACCGACTGGTTCGAACCTGAAGATTGGTGAATCATTATTTTTATAGAGATACGTTACAATGTCCAAGCTGAGAGAGTGCCAATCTGAATTTGAACTTCTACACGTTCAAATTTATTATTTTCGTTTATATAAGTTTTAGGGAATTCTGTTGTCTTTTTATTTTTTATTTTTTTAATGTTCGGATTCGATGTACGTTCCTTCACGAATCGATCTTCAAGATTTCCCTTCAGAATTAAAAAAACATTAATTAAACAAAGAATAATTAAATTAAAATTTTTTAATATAAGTTTGAATTTTTATCAATTTGATTTCTCAGCTAATTTTGATTTTGAAGAGAATTCATTTAAGAAAATATAATAATTATATTGAATTTGAGTTTAATGGATCGAAATGTTCTCTTAAGAATATTTTTGAACATCACAATTAGCTAAGAAAGAAAGAAACTAACATTTTTTACAAGCTTCTGAAATTATGAAAAATAAATAATTGAAACGATAAAAATACATTTGTCTGCGAAACATAATTTTGCATTTTAAAACGCATTTGTAAACAGCCGACCTTCGCTTCCACAAATCCGAACCGGAGAATGTATAGATTCACTTGTCCTCGTCCAAAAATGCCTGCTGATCATTGAAAGTAAACAGGCAACAATGAGCAATGAAAAACCAAAAATGGACAACAATGGAATTTTCCTTGCTTGGAGCTAAACTTTATCATCTATCTGTTGTCCATGACCCCAAAGTTCACAATACAACATCATATGCAGTGCTCCTCCATTTGGGAAACTACCTTGAAAATTCTGTTTGAAAATATAAATTTAATTCAAATTCAGTTTTATCGATTAAAAAAATTACAATGATAAAAAAAGGAATTACCCTTCCCTGAATTACCAAACCCAAACCCAAACCCTTTCCTGGATAAAAAATAACGGGTCCATTTCGTTCTTTACGTCAAAGTTCACGATGCATTTACTTTCCGGTCGACGATTCGACAGTAAAAGTATCGAAAACCAGATTTTCGTTCATTGACTCCACTCAACCAGCAAAGGGCAAACGTCCGGAGTTTGGACCCGTACCGCAGGTTCCAAAGGTTTGTGAGCGTTCTTTTTTCCTCCTGTCTCACTCCTCCTCTCTTCTTCCTATACGCACATAGTATGACCACTTTGCGAAATTGCCACCACGGTTCGCAACGGATCGAGGAGACCAGAAAGTTCGGTAAGGTGAAATAAAGTCTCGCGTTCATACGCTCAAGGGACCGAAACAAAATCAGCGTTACAGAATCTTCGATCCGAGAGATAGGTAGGTAGGTGTAACGTTACACCTCGGTATCTATTTCGTTTTGGGAAAGTGAAGGGCGCCGGGTCTCGTAAAACAAAAAAGAAAACGGAGATCTTCTTTTGTCATCGCGACTTTACTCAGCCCTGAACTCTTGAGGAACACATTGTAATAGCGTCATGCAGGATGAGGAAGAAGTCAATTACAGTTATCACGGTCCGAAAAATGTGAAAGCAGGTTCGAACTGCCGCGATCGTAACCGAGCATACCTGGGTAACCTCTTTAACCCCCACGAATACGCGTAAATGTAGAAATTCTTGTTTTTGCCCGGCGTATATGCGACTCGGTCTTTCGAGACACTCGGCACGTGGCAAAGTAGCAATTCTGGAACAAAGGCGGCATGGACGAGATTGAGAATCGTGTTTGATACTTTCGTGCACGTGGCGGTGCAAGTCACTGCAATTATTGATTCAGTCGAGAGAATAATAATAATAATGAATAAAAAAAAACAATAATTTTGCCAACTCGGAAACGATAAGAAATAATTGACAGTTTGGCCACAAAGTAATTGCTGGTGTGTTAGAAAAATACTCAGGAACTTTTTGGCCAAAGTAAAAAAATACAAAATTTCCATGATTTCGTCAATATTTTCTTGATCGGGGCGTTAGTGTGGGCTGTGAAAAGAATGTTTTTTGCACTTTTCAATACGAGGTAAAGAAAAATGGACAGTCGTATTTTCGATCCCAAACTAGTTTGCGTTTTTCTGTTCTTAATTATTTTTTTATCTTTTGTTATTTTGGGTAAAAAATAAAAACTTGCTAACTGTCCGCTAGATTTCACTCTTATCGATCTACCAAAATACATTCTGGCGAGACCACATGTTGAGACACGAGGTTTTTTTTTATTTTTACGCTTTTCATCTTGATTTGTCTTCCAACTTTATTTAATCGTTGACACGAGAAGTGAAAGATAAATCGTCCGTCTACGAATTAACAATTTTCACACGTCGCATATTGAATCCTAATTTTTAACGTCACTGTGCTTCCTTCAGTTTTCTCTATTATCCAAACGAGAATACCGAAACACAATTTTTTTTTTTTCACATTTTTCTCTTTTCATATTCTTCGTGTCATTTTTAATTATTCGAATGAAAAATAAATAAAAACCATATGGTTGACTCGAAAATGTTACGACGTATCAGAATCCGATTATTTTTGCGCTTGGATCCGTAAATATGAGCGAACAAAGGGTTACAGGTAAAAAGTATCGCCGCCCGAGGAACGAAAGAAAAAAAAAACAATAAAGAAATATATTTATCCAAGGAGAGTGGGAGGGGAGAGCGGCCAGCGGAACAAAGTGAAACTACCGGACACAAGCCGTAAGATCTTGGGCAACCAACATTGAATTTCGTAATGACCGACCGACGAATGCGAGACCGATGTGTGCGTTTTCTTCGACGTAGGTGAATACGTGTTACAAATGTATACGATTCCCGTAGTGGTTTGCGTGTCGTTGTATTAAAGGATACATACCTGAGAGAGGTCTACCCTCGGGTCTAGATACGAACGCGGTCCCGAACCGGTGCCTGAGAGACTTGGCGGTATAAGCTATACGTGTAGGTGGCGCGCGCGTTGTGTGCGTCTCAGCGATGGGGAAAAAAGACAAGACGTCCGTATATCTTTCCGTATCGCCGTTTCTCGGTCTCGATGTTTTGCATATTATGTACATATGTCTACATGTGGATATGGATATGTACATATATATCTATATAGATATATATATATATATATATATATATATATATATATGTATATTACATATACATATGAATTTATATACCGGGTGTCTGCGAAGTACCGCATCGTCCTGGTACCTGCGGGTAGTTGGTGGTACGACGAATTCACGTGCGAAGTTTGCACGTCCAATTCGCGATAGTTTTTAAACGGGAGACGTTTTTAGTTGTCCAATTGGAGTCCTGGGAAGCAACGGCCGTGTGTGAGCAAAGTTCGAACTAACTACGGCCAACGAGTTTTAGTTGTAATCTGATAGTCACCGGTGTGACCTCGTGTCGACGGCAAAGGATGTTCTTTTAAACTTCGGATACGCGTGATTACCTTCTCGATCATGTTCGAACACAGACAATTCCAGCCCTTTTATTGGATAACTTAAATCGTCTGTCATTTGAAAACTATCGCGAAGCTCACCTACAGACTTTACAGGTGTATCCGTGGCACCTTCTGCGACCCGTGGGTACCAAATGACTCGGAACTTCCGGGACACCCGGTATATACATATAACAAATATACGTTCACAAAAATTACGTTTCGCAAAGCATAACAGTTTTTCGCTGTTTCATCATCGAAAATGTCCCTGAAATTTTTATACGAAAACATCCGGACGTTTTTGACATTAAAAAAACATCACGTTTCGTGCGGCAAACTGTTTTTTCGTCTCGTCTCATCACCTAGCTCTGATTTCGCCATGCGACGTTTTTCGTCACAAGCCGGGAAAAGTGATGTGGAGGCGCCAATTGCGACAAGTACGACACAAGGTTTCGACTAACATTCTTGAATTTAAATAAACAATTGCAAACTTCAGCAACATCCTGAAACAACGTTGAATTTATTTGATTATTTATATTGCGCCATTTTCGGACGAGGAAATATTCGACAAAGTTCTGCTTTGGAAAAAAACATCGAGAAAGGAAGAACCGAGTCATCGCTACGAATTTTACGGTGTTTGCAAATTGATACCTGCGCTATTATTGTATAATTAAAGTACGAAGTAATGGAAACAGGGGAGACGGTTTCAATCAGACTGTAGAGGCTCTGATTGTACAGTCTAGCGATTCGAATGTCTATAGGCATTGTATACATATATATATGTTTGATTTTTATTTAGTAGAGTGTAGTGAACGTTCGAGCGTGTCGGATATATGCACGTGAGCCGTGAGTCCATACCAGTGCGAATGAGACTCACAAAGTCGCGCGGGGCCAGGGCAACGGGAGTCTTCCGACGGCAAATCTCGAGAGTGGGGGAAATTACAGCCTGGGGCGGGGGGGGGGGGGGCACTGGCTTTGCCGCCTGTTTGTGGCATCGACCAACAGAGAGGCCCAAAGCCGCGAAAACAACTCCGTACAGGTTGCATAACGGTTCGCGTCGTGAACCAGCATCCTCGTACACTACAAACATACGGGCGGGAGGGAACCCCTTTGAGCATACCCGGTATCAGATGTCCCGCAGTAACAGAGAAAAAGAGAATAATGTGTCGAATCGAGTTGGTTCGATTAAAGCTTTTGCCTCGTTCTCTCTCTCTTCTTATTTTTCCGCTCTTTCTCTCTCTCTCTCTCTTTCTTTGTTCTTTTTCTGCTTATCTCTCTGTTATCGTGTTTTCTTAATTTTTTTCATTGTTTATGTAGAAAACTTTGTTTTCATGAAAATCACTAATCGATCAGCTTTTAATAACGGGATATTAAAATTTGATCAAGGATTGACATCAAATTTTTGATACGATGTTCAGTTCTTTTTTTTTCATCTTTCATCCGGTAAAATCTGAAAAAAATTAGGTATCGATCGTGATCTCTGTCGTTGAGAATCATTGGAGGTTTCAAATCCTCAAAAAAATGTGAATAAATAATAAACTCAATTTTCACATCGAATCTCGAATTTTTTGATTCAACGCGTTCGATTAAATGTCACTATAATTCGGTCTATCTTGTCTTGAACTCGATAAACTCGATTTATCTCCCCGTCGATGATCGAATCCCGAGGAAAAACCGGAAGTACCGGATCCTCGCGATAGCCAAGCGAGTAAAGTGCCAGACCGTGAATAACAGAGAGAGAGAGGGAGACAGACGTATAGATAGAAAAAATTGAGACAACTTCTTCGCACGTCTATAGTTCTTTCTGGGTCTGTGCGAAGAATCCTCGCTCACTTTATGGGCAAGTGCTGTATTTTCCTTGGCAAGTATATACACACTTTGTACGTGAGGTTCATCCTTTTCATCTTACCAGTCACTAAGTATCCTCATTGGTAAATAACACAAAACTTGTCTCACTTTACTCACGAGTTTCTTAATGCGCGATTCCAAAGCTTTAACATCAGCTCTTCCTCTACTACAATAACAACAACCACAACAACAACAACGACAGCAACATCAACAACAATAATAATAACAATAATAATAGCAAGATTGATATAACCTTAATAGTAACAAATAACACAATAGAGGAAGTGGTGTAGTCGGTAGCGTTCATGGCTCAAACGCCGTAGTTCCCGGGTTCGATTCCCGTCGTCATCAATGAAATTTTTTTTTCTGTCTTTTTTTTCTGTGCTTTCGGTGATTCGGAACCCACCTAAGAAAAATTGTAGGTTCACCAGAGTGGTTGCTAGAGATATGTGTGAGGAGAGATGAAGAAAAATGTAAAAGGGCGAAGGGCGTCAGGACATTGGAATTTGTACATACAATCAACCGGTACGATGTCGATAAAATAACAACTAATAATAATAGTAAATAATAATAATAATAGGATAGATAATTTGCCTTGGGCAACTTTACACTAAAAAAATGTACTCTTCGAGCTAATTAATAATATATCGAATCATCGTCATTATTAAAAAAAAAGTATTTAGCGTTTTTCCTCGACGGCTGTCACGTGCCATTCGTCGTGCAAGTTCGTTCGCACCAAACCAGACGGGGAAAGTGCGATCTTTACGAAGAATAAAAGAGATTGTTAATAAACATAAGAAAGATTGTTATACGTATCCAAGTGGTAAATGGTAGACCATTAGAGCGAGCTCTTGTTTGCGCGAGTGATGAATGGGCACTGCGTATAACGGAGTCACGAGTGTTCTCGAAGATCCTCGATGTTATTACGAACGATAATAAATACGTTCTCGTTGTGTAGCACGATGGGAAAGTGACGAGCCGAACGAGAGAGAAAGAGAAAGAATGACAAAAAAGAATCGCAAGCTTGCGTGCCTGTGTGCATTTGCGAAAAGGTGCGCATGCGCAACAGAAGTGATTAATTGATTGCGTTTTGCGGAGAGTTAACGAGGTCGTGCGGTTTTCTTCAACGATTTTTACGTCCGAAGTCAATTCTGTCGCATTCGGGCGTGACGGGTCGAAGACTTCGAAACTTCCTTCCCGCGAATATATACCACACTCGGATGGCAATCTTACCTTTTTTTTATTTATTTTTTTCTTATCTTTTTTTTTTCTTTATCTTGACCGCTGAATCTACGCGGACGAAGTGAAATATAATGTAATAAGGCGCGATAAGATCCTGCGGGGCAGGAGCCGCGTTTGACGGGGCTCGAAAAGTGCCGGACGTCCCATTCGTTCTTCTTTGGATAATATTTGTTATTAATTCGGTTTGACGTTTTTGTCACTTGAATTTAATTAGATAGTCAAAATTAACTGATGATTTGGGTAGTTGGTTTTTATCGACAGTGCGATTTCGAACGAACTTCATGATGTTTTAATAGGATTGCGTTACAATTGTTTATTATTAACCCGTTGAGCTCTAAGGACGCATATATGCGTTAGCCTATGCGTCTGGGGACCACATAAGCTTGAACGTACTCGGGTCTCAAACGGTTAATTTTGTATATTTATAATTATTGATATCCGATGAATTTAATTAAAAATTAAACGATTTTTATTTTGGTTTTAGAGAGCAATTATTTATATTCGTAATAGGTTTGTTGTCAAAGTACGTTATTTTCTATTTATTTTTTCAACCTTTCTGCTTGTTTCGGATGGTATTTGTTATTAATGCGATTTAATTTCTGTCGTTCGACGAATTTGGGTAAAAATTGAGTCACAATGGTAGATCTATATTTGATGTTCATGAGCCAATTATTTATTTTTGCGACAATAGTTTTAACGATCTTCAATACTATTTTTGTATTTATTTTTCGAATGAAACAAATTCACTTTTCAAAGAATCGACTAGAAAATTTCCTTTCGTCGAATCGTCACAATTTTTTACATTTCAGTCTTTAGTTGGACTTTATTTATTTTATTTATTTTATTTATTTTATTTATTTTATTTATTTTATTTATTTTATTTATTTTATTTATTTTATTTATTTTATTTATTTTATTT
>JAPYZU010003261.1:0-11266 GCA_030523005.1 Tryphoninae sp. B BG-2022a
AATAATAATAATAATAACAATAATAATGATGTTGATGATGATGATGATGATGATAATAGCGACGAAGGAAAGGAGGAAGAAGATATTATTTCGCAATGATCGCCTCGCGCGATTTGTAATCGATGGACGTATCGCGTTGGTATGTAGGCCACATGGACCGAGATCCATTGTGTCAAACTCGTTTCGATGCTTACGCGTGACCCCAAAATCTTGATTAATTTTTTTTAAGGTCACCATCGGTCCAATTAGTCGTTCTCGTATTTTAAAAATTCGGGCGATAAACAAAAAAAAACAGAAAAAAATCATTCTCCGTTCGTCTCGAGTCGCGCGGTAGGTCTCTTTCGGACTTCGAACCGGCGTAATTACCTAATTATTGTTACTCGATCGACTCGATCGTTCGAATTATTTTTATCTTCCCCCGAATGACTTTTGTCGATATTATTGCATTTTCGATTTTGCGGCTTTCCGTATCGTTATTGATTTGTTGTTGTTGTTTTTTACTTTTTTATATCGTCCCAAGGAAATTTGATCGTTGAATTAAAATAATAGAAATCATCGAGGAGTATTAATACCAGGGGGTTGTAACGAGGAAAAGAAAAAAAAATACACATGGTTAAGTCTATTGGCGTAATTAGACGTTCGATGTTCGACAAAATTCTTCGCTAGCCGAGAGTTCTCGCTTCGAACGTCGACGGTGACTGAAAATGAAAGTCGAGATCCCATTGGGACTTGCAATGTTCGTACCTGCTCATACGGTTGCACTTGTGTGTGTGTGTGTGTGTGTGTGTGTATGTGTGTGTGTGTGTGTGTGGCTATATGTGTGTGTGTCTATATGTGTATGTGCGTGCGTGTGTACGCGCACGACTACCTGCGTTCGGGATGTGTCGCAACCACAGGGTCAGGCTAGAAAGGCTTACTCGTGTGTACATGCGCCGATCTCAGAGCAACCACGAGAAAAGGTGTTTATCGACATGCCTGAGCGTTTTTATGGGCGGCACAAAAAACGATTTCTCGATATTCGAACGAAGAAAGTCGAGAGAGAGAGAGAGAGAGAGAGAGAGAGAAAAACGTCTTTCGAAAAGCTCCGATGACGTCCCTGCAATGGGGCGATTTAATTTTTTGTTAATTTTGTTTTGTTTGTGTGTGTGAGTGTGTGCGTGTTTTTTTTATTTTGTACGAATCTGCGTTTTCCAATTTTTCGTCAGATAAGTTTGAAAATGTGGGAAAATACCGAATATAGGAAATTATGAAATTTTTTATTGTTTATTCTACTCCATTCTCGTCTTGGATACGTTCGATGCTTATTTTGAATTAAATATATGGAATTGTAAAGATCGGAGAGTCGGCGATTCGATGCGATAATTGAGGACGCGAAACAGTCAAACAGGAAATCCTTCCAGCCAAGTGGCACGAAGAAAGTTCGCCAGGAGTACGGATGGCTGATATTCGAGTATGCCGAGTATTCGAACATTCGAACATTTTCATAATGGCGTCATCGACAACGCGTTTTTGAGTTTTCCGGTATTTTCATTTTTGTAATACATTTAAAATACTCTTAAGTATTCAAACGAAATGGCTTTAGTGGTTTAAGTCGAGTTTACGACATCTTGAATTTTTTTTTTCCGAAATTCCTATTTCGTATAACTGTAAGAATTCAGAAAAAAAGAAGAAATTTTTGAAATCAATTGCGAAAAAGTTAAAAAAATGTTTATTCTTTTACATGGTTTCTCTCAAAATTTAATTTTTCAAAGTATAAATAATAATGATAATAATAACAACAATAAATAATAATAATACCGCGTATTGTTCTTCTTTTGACTCTTCGTAGACTTCTTTCTCCTTACTCACACTTTTACTCATTTCGAACTTCTTCGTTGTCCATGTGTCTCTCGTTCTTTCTAGCAACTATTCTAGGCTACCTATATATAGTAGGTACCACATCTTCCATCTCCATGTCCATCTCTCCTCTCGCTTAGCGAGCTGCTCTTTGAGCGACTAGAGCTCTTCCCCGGCATTATTTCCTTGTCCATTCACTTCTCTCAGACCTTTCCTCGCTCATTCCTCTATCTCCTATAACAGCGTCTCCATATTAGTCTCCTCCCATACTTTTATCTCCGGCCATAATGCAAGCTCATCGTGTTCGACGAATGTCTCATTCTCCTCCTCGTCGTTTCTATTTTGTTCCCGTACAGCACTCTTTCTTTTCCACGATTATCTCGGATCCTCACTGTTTCCAATATTCACACGCAGAGGGTTCTCTCAGAGGGTTTATCGTTCGCTCTTCGATTTTGAATTCCCCTCCATTATTCCCGCTCATTCTTTCCTAACCTCAAAACCATCTTCTGTTTACTATCCGCCATCTTCCCCCGCGCTTCCTATTTACCTTTCTTTATATTATTTTCGTTTAAATTCGCATCACTCGATATGCGATCGTTCAATTTGACTCTCTTTGGTTTAATTTATCTTCTCTACTATCATCGATACTTTCATAAATCTTGTTTGAACCTTGCGTCTTGATTGTTCCATTTGCTCGTTGTAACCCATCACTACTCACTCGTCTGTTTTGTTACGTGCTTCTCCATAGCGCCGTCCGATGTCGCTACACGTTGCATACATCCCGAGTGCCTTCTTCTCGCCGCTGTTAGATGGCGCTACCTGTCCTCTTGACGCCGTGACAATTCACCAATACGTTCCACACCACTTTCACGATCTTTCTCTTTTGACATTTATCTGCCCATCTTATTAAAATTCCTTTCTTTTTCTTACCGGTGATTCACGTTCCTAGATTTTCATGTAATTAACTTATTTTTATCCGTTTTCTTTCACACAACGCTATATGTATATAAGCAGCACAGCAAAAACAGCAAAAACACAGTAAAATTGCACAATGAGAGATAACAAATTATGAAAATAACCTAAAACGGTGCACTTGTAATGAAGTTTTTTCTCTATAAAGAATTTTTCGAACACAACGTTCGCGAAATCTCAAAAACTTACGATCTGATTGAATTCTAATCGTATTTAACATAAATTACGGTGATTATTGTATATTGACTTTTATTTTGTACGAAAAAAGAAATATACATAACGATTTTAGAAAAATTATGCTTTTCTTCCGAGAACAGCCATTTTGTTGATAGTCACGTTTTTTAAATTTCTGTTTGTCCAATACTTTCTTCTCAAATAAGCAACCGAGTTTGATGAAGTTTTTACCATCATTCAGATAATTTTTCATGGAAAGTTTATATGTAGGGGAAGGTGGTACAAAATTATCCCTTGGGGTAAAACGATCCCCGCTGTTATACCGACTTAATATCGCCATCTAGAATATTTTAAGTGAATTTCGTGTTCTTACGACTGAGCTATACAATCTCTGTCAGTATTACGATGTTATTTGCACGAGGAAAGTTTTTATCATGAAATATTAAAAATTAGTGTGCTCGATCTAAGGTAAGCCATTATTTGACGTTATGTTGCTTTGGTCTTCGTACATATTATATGATAGGTATGTTTATCTCAGTTTCTAATATCAATTAACAGTGGTATTAACAGTCCTTCATTACAGTATTCGAAAAACACAGGTTATGTTTTTTAATATTTTTCGTTGATAAGGCATTTGGGCAAAACGATCCCTTCATAGGGTGGGCAAAATGATCCCAGGATCATTTTACCACTGTCTACCTACTTCCAACCATGTTCAGTTAACTGTTGTTACATATTTTTTAGTTTTTTTTTTTTGGTATGAAGTATTAATACGTAGTATGAAGTTAAGTCGATGATACTAGTTAAAAATAAAATCAATAAAAAAAAACCTTACATAATTATATATTTTTAACACTAAAACTTTATACCTTAATTATTAAATCTTCCCGTTTTTATCACAGTCTCAATTTTATAAATGAAAGCGTGTTACATTGTAATAGCAAGAGGAAAAAGAAGGTGCTAGGTTCTTAATTATACCATCAAAATTCAACACGCTTTTTATTTATAAAATTGCGACTGTGATAAAACCGGGAAGATTTAATAATTAAGGTGCAAAGTTTCAGTATTAAAAATAGATAATGATGTACGATATGGAATTATTTTGTCGTAGACGAAGAAGCTTAATTATCGTTAAAGGTTACAATAAACTTATAAAGTGTTATATTTCTTATTAGAGTTAATTTATTTTTAACTTTAACTTAAAAAGTTAAAAATAAAAGCTTGTTTTTAAAAAAGGTTTTATTTTCATTAATTTTATTTTTAACTTTTTAGTATTTTTAATTGGAGATTTACTACGACGTGGTTCGTAGCGCATAGCAGCGATGGGGCTACTTCGTTTAATTACGGAGTTCCTATGGCCACCTTCCAGTCCCATCATCAAATCAGCTCTATGTCATAATAATATTGCATTGTCATCCGATTTATAAATGCATGCAAAATTTCAGCTTAATCGGAAACCGGGGAATGGATCAAATTTAACTTGCAAGATTTGATTACAGACTGACAGACAGACAACGGGACAAGTGAAACTACATAAAAACTTGTAAAACGAGAGTGTGGTTGTTAAGATTCTATTCAGAAACATCATTAATACTATGAAAACTGCTATTAATGTTATAGAGGTTTACGAGAATTAAGAATTTACCGTATGATTATTAAGACGGAATCGTTTAAATTTATTGCCTAGACTGAATCTACAATAAAATTACCAAAAATATTATTGAATGTGTTTTTCTTGCTTAAATTTTGAATAGTGTCCTCGGATCATTTTGCCAGTACTCGGGGAATCATTTTGGACAGGGAGATGTACAAAATGATTCTTTAGTAGACTTTCATGAAAACACTAATAAAACTTATTTCTAATGGCTTATACGATTCAACGCGTACTAAAGTTGCAGTTCGATCGAATAGCTGCCCCTCCAATATTTAAAGTTTAAGAAAAAGGTGCATACACTCGTTTTACAGAATTTTTTCTTTAAGAGAGTTATTTTGGACCACCTTGCCCTATATTAAAACCTAATTAAATTTTTTGTAAGTAGAAAAAAAGCAATATTTAGCAAGCAAGTCAGCAAAAAATAAATGTACATGGCTTATGTAGGCAAAACTTTGAGGGATACTTCAAAATAATGTACTAGAGAATTGTAGTGCTTCTAAAATCCTACAGAAAACCCCACCTTGACATATCTGTTAGGGCTGATTCGCAGTAACCATTTGTTTTATTAAAACCATAATTAACAATAGCGTTACTTGCGACACTGTTTACTCTTATTCGGTATGAATTCTTATCCAAATAAATATGATAGTATTTTTGGGCATTACTGTCATTTACCGTACATCATTTTGATAGATTATACTTTGGAAGAAATCATAGGTTAAAGCAACCGAAAAATTAATTCAAGGACCGGGCGGGCGTTAGACCTAAGTGTTGAATGCTTCTCCAATGGATAGCTCTACGTAGACGTTTCGTGCATCGCTTCCAAACGAAATTTGTTCGTATTGTGTAACGAAAAGTCAGCTGTAAACATTGTTTGTAAAGAAATTCTATAATCCAAGATAGTAACTTCGCATCTCTCACTTCCTTTTTTTCTAAATTACAGTCGAGCGAAACGAGGCGGTTTGTTTGGTTTTTTATTTCATAGAGGTTAGAATCAACCAGGGCCTTGATTCGAATAATCATCATTTGGCAACTCTATGTTCGATTAACCTGATTTTCATCTACCAAATAGAAACTTGACTCGTAAACTTTGCATAATAAATTAATTGGAAGTCGTATCGAAATTTGTGTCTTATGATTTGAGTATTATCATAAAAGAGCTTGAAATCACATTGGAGTTAAGCTTTTCGTTATCATCTCCAAATCGTCGAAAGCTTGGGAATCTGAAGTGTTTCAAGTTTTTTTTTTATTTCGGGCTTATAAATAATTAACACGTGCCACAAGCTCCATCCACACATATTGAAATTTACCATGGTCCTGGAGAGGAGTAACGTAAAAGCATATTGCATCCCGTTCAACGGAGCTTGATAGTTCAGTCAAACGTTGAGCAAGCTTGCGGGCCTCTAAGCTTTACTCACTGTTAGACAGAGCGAGAGAGAGAGAGAGAGAGAGAGAGAGAGTAACTGCACTGCACGCATCCCTTCACCCTTGTTATCGCGTTAGCCGCGACCAAGCGTAATTTTCCGTCGCGCCAACTCGCTACTCCTACTGATAAGCCCATTGTCTTCCCCCACCCTTTCCATAAGGAATTTAAGGGGCTACATATATGTAGGAGTTGACAAACATCAAACTTGTAAAAATATTATTTTTTCAATGATATTATATCTCAACTGTATGCCCTGAATCTTCGTTGATAACCAAATTAATAAATGCATACTTCATCTCAACTAGTATTATACAAAGGAGGATGAATGCTACAGGTTTTAACGCTGTAGGTGCATACATGTATAGCGAAGAAAGGCAAGAGTGATTTTCTACGATTTTCCGATGGTCATAGATTTTTTACATTACACATTGCTATGATTTCATCAAAATTACAATGTTTTACAACTTGCTTTGGTTATGAATCATTATAACGAATAATAGGCTTTGGGGCATAACGAGGACATGGCCTTCAGGCAAATTGGGATATCCAATATCCCCTGTCCTCGCCATGTCCCTTTAATAGTAGGCAGATTGTGATCTATCGATCGCGGATTGAAGGATCTGAGGCAATTCCTGTGTCTGCTGGTATTCAGACAGGGCCACCACCTTGTCCTGAAAAGGGGCTGCTGAACTGGCTCTTGCTACAAACACCCCGCCTCCTCCTGAAGAAACTTGTATCTCTGAGTTGCAACCTGGACCATCATATCTGGAGGATGAAGCTTATCTCCTTTCCTGATCTCCAGCATGAATAGTATGTCGCAATTTCACATTGCCTTTTGACAATACTTCCCCGAAGGACAGCCTGTCTACTCCATATGTCGAACAAAGGGAAGACCAAGAGAAAGTATCACAGAGGAAAAACCATACTATTGACATCAACACCATAAAAAAACGAGGTGATGGAACTCGAAAAGAGTAAGAAGTGTGGCGATCCAGATGAACCTCGCATAAAGAAAAATTATTTGAAGTGAAAGATCCAAAATCTTCTCTGTAAGGTAACAAATAAGAGCGATAACACTATATACCTGTACTGTATTGACCAAAACCATTCATACTTGAAATCATCGGTGGGCTGGGTCGCCTGCGAGCTGAGTGTCTACTGGTCACACCTGATATGTGCTAGTGTGAGCGCATAAATATATGGAAGAAACTCACATTTACATTCACTCTGAAGTTGAATGGTTCATTCTGTAAGTAGCCTTGTTACGATCGGAGGATCGTTACTTAACCAACTCAGAATATTTTCAATTCTCACCTAACATATCACCCAATCTACCATTTGCTACACCCCAAGTATTGTCATCTAACGCACTTTGTACAACTCGAGAAAACCGCGCGTGCCATATTACACAATGCGCAATATTCCAAACGGCACACCATCTGCCATGCGTACCCATCTGATGCACATAAGCTAATTAGATATTGACTTTTTTTAACCGACATTCCCCACTTGCAATCACGAAAAGAGATACCACCACTCGCAAATGAATTCATTAGCCGACACCTTGACACTTGGCTGAGAAACCACTTCCATTTGACGCACGAACCGTGACCCACGGGTGAAACGAGCATACCCAATATCTGTACTGATCACCCCTGTTAAGGTGAAACAATATGTCACGCACTGTCCAAAACTACATGAGCCTGTGTGCTTTTGCCAAGAATGCCCCACTTATTAACTAGGTCACCAAATCATTGTAAATGATCAGTCATCGCGAATCAATAATGTAACCAACCAATGAGACGACTTAACTAACATAAAAGGGCCATCTTTCCGCTAAGGAGTCGGTTACAATTTCACCAACAATGCAAACATGTTGCACAGCAGGAGCCTTTTCACTCGTCGTCCGTTTGAGTATAAACTTGAGTACAAAGGTGAGTAAACTCACCGAGATCAAATTTGTATATTGTAAAGGAATCTTAGAATCAATAGTAGATAGCTAGATAGATAGTAACTTGGTGCATACCTCTCGGACTAAAATGACTGTATGCACAAATTCCAATGTACGGTGTACATCGCTTTTTTACGTATCTCGTCTCCTCATACACATCTCCAGGCTCAATTCCACCATCAACTGGTGGACCTACAGTTTTGTTCTTAGTTCGGTTTCAAACCATGGAGTCCACTCTGGTGGACCTACAGTTTTGTTCTTAGGTCGGTTTGAAACCATCGAGTTCACTCTGGTGGACCTCCAGTTTTGTTCTTAGGTCGGTTTCAAACCATCAAGTCCACTCTGATGGACCTACAGTTTTGTTCTTAGGTCGGCTTCAAACCACCGAGAGCACAGAAAAACCACATAGAAAAATTCCATTAGTGCTGATGGGAATCGAATTCTGGCCCATTCCATGTGAGCCTCGAATGCTACTCCTATGCCACTGCCTCTCTTTATGTTAGAGTCAATGATGAATTGCTTGTAAAAATAAAAGTGTGATAAACGATTTCATATTGAACATAATCTTCTCGCCCCTTAACGAGCCTACAAGAATGTCCGTCGCATCGTGTCGAGCTTCGTCAGATCACCAGCACTACACGACCAACAAAAGAGTAAGTCGAAATTTCCTCGTGCAATCTTTCATATAAATTGACCATCGGACTCGTCGAAACAACAGTGCCAACCCAGGCAAAAAACCTTCCGAACGAATTTGTAGTAAAGAAATGGCGTAATTTTCATCTCTGAAGGAAAGGGCTTAATTGCATTGCCTCCAAAAGAGAAATCGAACCGTGTTACGCATCTCCATTCTCGGGACAGTTCAACGGATTGTAACATCCTATTCTGCTCCTACTCCGGGGCAAGATGGGGTTTTCGTAAGATTTTAGAAAACAAAATCAAAAAAATAATTGCTTTGTTTGACAAAAGCATACCAATGTTCTAGTTTAATATGTAACTTAACTGGAATGAATGATTATTGTAAAAAAACATATTTTTATTATGCCTCCTTCCTTCCTTACTTGAAAGTTGGAATAAACACAGCGTAAAAATATCGTTGATGTAAAAATCAACGATATTTTTCTTCCACAGAAATGGCCCAGGAAATGAAGACCCATTAGCCTTTGTTTTCCTCCTCAGTTCGTTGGAACGGTTAAATCAATACGTATTTGAATATCGGCTTCTCGCAGATATTTGTTCTAGACGTGTGGAATATTCAAGGATAGAACTTACCGCTTGTTTCACCTCGGTTTGGAAACTGACAGCGACAAAATTGTACATTAAAACGGTTTTGCCCGTTGAGTTTGTTGCTAACAAAATATTGGAGTGAATAGATATAAATTAAAATTTGACTAGTAGTTACGGTATATTTCTTGAATACACTGACAAAAGGAGAATGAAAGTTGCTACACTCATTTATTAAATATTCATTTTTTTAAGTTTACATCAACGTCTACTTGATCGCGTTGATTGTACGGGGCGAACGTCGTTCCCATTTCAGTTTTTCGAGTGTAACTTCGCATGTGAATGAAACCAGTAATCCGAAAAAGGAATATTATGGGCAGCTTAATGTACGAAGTAATATACCCACCAAGAAAAGACAGCTTACCGATTTAATTAACAAAAAAGCATAAACAATAAGCGACTCGGTTCCGAAAAAGTGAAGTGAGGAAATGAGTCGAAGATGATTCTTCTAAGGGAAAATGTTCGCAATTTTAGACATTTTCAACTTAATCCAGATATCTCAAGAATCATTTTTATCGTTTACTTTTAATTTAACGGATATATCTTTCATTAATATTATCCAAAACAAGGCATAGGTTATCGTCGATGCAATGCTCCGCTAGAATAATGTAATATTTTTGTTTTTTTTGTTTCCTTTAATAATATTATTATTTTGTTACTCATATGGCTCGGTTATTTCATTTTATACGCTGAACAATGAAATATTAGCATTGAGACTATTTACATTTTTAAACTGATAAATAAACTATACTGCTGTCTTATATAGGTATAGGTAAATCATGGAAACAATAAATAAAACAATAAATGCAGATAAGTTGTGTTGTATTTGGAACGGCATTGCTTACATCGAAAGAAACAGGGTTTTGTTATTGCGGGTTAAATACGTACAATAATCCAGAAGATCAGTAAATGGGCTTGCTCAGATGTATTGGGTGAAGATCTGACGATTAGTAATATACCTACTATTGCTCTTATATTAGTTCGGATAGTTTCTCCCACTAATTTGAGCCTCGCAACATCGGGCAAGAAATTTTGCGCCCATTGGTATTAACTCTATTCAACATAACGATCCATCATTCTGATTTTATGTTTGATCAATTGTATTATGATAATCATAATATCAAAATGACTGCTGATTGTTTTCACGTTCGTGAAAACAATTTACTATTCGACAAAATTTTGCGCTATCACCGAACTTTAGCAAGTGCGATATCGAATAAATTATACGATGTGATATATTAAGATGTGTATTAAATGGGATTGTATAGGTGAATTGGTGGATAATAAAATAAAATATCATGCTGAAGTGGGGCCCTCAAAACGACATGAAAATTCATGACGTTTCCAAAGTATAACAATTTATTGTATTGTATCTAGCGATATAAAAATTAAGAAAATATCACTAGTGTTCTAATTGAAGTAATGGAGGGAGAGTACTCCAATTCGGATACTAGTGATACTTTCCTAATTACGATACCGCTAGATTCTATATATCACTACAATAAATTGTTGAACTTTGGGAACATCATGAATTTGATGTCGTTTTGAGGGTCTCACTTCAGCATGACACTTCATTTTATTATCAACCAATGCACCTATACAATCCCATTTAATATACATCGTATAATTTATTTGATGTCGTACTTGCTAAAGTTCAGTGATAATGCACAATTTTGTCGAATGTACAACAATCAGTAGTCATTTTTATAACGTGATTATCATAGTACAATTGATCAAACATAAAGTCAGAATGATGGATCGTTATGTTGAATGGAGTTAATACCAAAGAACGCAAAATTTAATTGACATTGTGCAACGATATAAGAAGTGACATAGATTTCGCATATTCGCCTAAGTTCTATGTGTAAGCACGTATTTTTCGAAGATGTGTATCTTCCTTTTTCATGCATTGCCTTATAGATCAGCGATCGCGTATTTAAATATTTGAAACATAATTAATATAACTCTGTGA
>JAPYZU010003262.1:0-12256 GCA_030523005.1 Tryphoninae sp. B BG-2022a
TTGATGAGAAATGGCGAGAATGTAATGTAACTGTAATACTTAAGGTAGTTAAAAAATAAATAGGATCGATTTATCGTCAAACACATTTCGTGTTTGGCGTCGTCTTTGATCGATTATATTGCGTCCGAACGATCATTGATGATAACAGGGATCCGGTCGATTTCTTTATTTCGATCGTACCGGTTATCTGTAATATAGCGAAGTAGCCGATAACGGTTTATGTCTCGATAACCTTGACTTTTCTTTGATATTAGCTATACGTATTGATACGGTACGACTGCTGTCGCGAACAATTAATTTTTTTTTCTTTTTCGCTACGTGTTTGTACTTACACTCAAACGATCACCGCTCATTGTTTCCTTTTTTGCTTTTAAGCAATTTTTTGTATTGGTAAAAGTGCTGGTGGAAATTCCATCGGATTGGATTTTTAAAGTTCCCAGAGAGAGAGCGAGAGTGAGAGAGAGAGAGAGAGAGGGGGGGGGGGGGGGGGGAAACTTTTTTTATCCGGACTGGTTCGTATGGCATTTACTTGTTACAGGAACATTTATTCTTTCCATTTACCTTTGGAATGTCACGATGATAATTCTGCACGAGTCACTATCATCAATAACGTATCCGTTGTTTCATGATTATTCTTGTTAGTTGAACATGGAATGAGCTGTATATAATCTTTTCAAGATTAATATAAATAGTATTTATATGTTCGCATTTTCTCAATTTTTATTATCCCTTTTGGTGGCTTTTAATAAAATCGCCCATACAACATATTTTCAGTATTGACTCTTCCCCTAAATATATATTTGCAAATAGACAATATAGATTTATCTCTATATTCTTGTTAGTTGAACATGGAACGAGCTGTGTATAATCTTTTCAAGATTAATATAAATAGTATTTATATGTTCGCATTTTCTCAATTTTTATTATGCCTTTTGGTGGTTTTTAATAAAATCGCCCATATAACATATTTCAGTATTCACTCTACCCCTAAATATATATTTGCAAATAGACAATATAGATTTATCTCTATATGCTTGTTAGTTGACCATGGAACGAGCTGTATATAACCTTTTCAAGATTAATATAAATAGTATTTATATGTTCGCATTTTCTGAATTTTACACTTTGCCTTTTGGTGGCTTTTAATAAAATTGCCCATACAACATATTTTCAGTATTCACTCTTCACCTAAATATATATTTGCAAATAGGAAATATAGATTTATCTACATGTTGTTGTCAGTTGAACATGGAACGAGCTGTATATAATATTTTCAAGATTAATATAAATAGTATTTATACGTTCGCATTTTCTCAATTTTTCATTTTGCCTTTTAGGGGCTTTTAATAAAATCGCCCATACAACATATTTTCAGCATTCCCTCTTCACCTAAATATATATTTACAAATAGAAAATACAGGTTTATCCACACCTTTTCATATTCATATTTAATAAGTGTATATTTAGTATCAAAGTTCCAGCTATTCGAGAATCTGTAATCGATTGGAGACCTTGATGTTGCTAAAGACCAGAAACGTTAAAGATATTACTATATCTATAATTGTATGGATATAGCCGAGGGCAGGGAATACCGAAAGCCATTGGATTTAAGTGAAGGTCCACCCGATCTCTCTTTCTCCATTTGTCCCTTTCTCTCTCGGGCACGAGCAGAGACAATTTCTTGTTCTCCCAAACTGCCCAAGTGGTCTTTTATCTTCAAGTGAGAAAGATTGGACGAAAAAGAAAGAAATCCGCGAGAACTTGTAATTCTGGTAACAATTCTCCCAGATAAGCTGAAAGAAAGGATGTTTCGGCTCTAATGCCGGGACGAAGAAACCTCGAGCATAAAAAACCTTTAACTATTTGTTTTTCCTTCGTTTTTCTGATTTCAGGAATTTTTGCATACCTGAACCATTTGACGCCGAAGTCGAGGCGTGAGATTCTTGAACTTTTGGTCGGAGGTCTAAAAAGGCTCGAATATCGTGGATATGATTCTGCAGGTATGATTCTTCCTTTTTCTTTATTTTATTCTTTTTTCCTAACAGTTTTACACGAAAAGAGGAAAGATATTTTCACCTATAAAATGCGAGCAACGAATCCCGAACTTTATACTTTCTTATATCGCGCAAAACTTTTTTTATTTTCATCGTCGCGAGGCGTAGAAAGAAAAAAGTATGTCCCGTTACTGCAAACGTGAAGAGCGTTAGTAATGTCCACCGAATCAATCTTTTCCACGAAGGAATTTTTACATTTGAATTCGGGAAGCAAATACGTTCGTCGAGATTCATTGAAATTCATTCGCATAATTTTCGATTTACTATTTGCAGGAGTTGCGGTCGATTGTCCGAATGGCAAGGATATTTCTATTATCAAGAAACAGGGAAAAGTTCAGGCTCTTGAGGATGAGATCTTCAATGGTAAGACCTAAAATTTTCTTTATCTCGTTAGACTTGGATCGAATGTCTTGCAATAATTGAATTGTCTTAGGTCGCAATCTCGAGTTCGATGGAAAAACGGAGAGCCATTGTGGAATCGCTCATACACGTTGGGCTACCCATGGTGTACCGTCCGCGGTGAATTCTCATCCTCAGAGATCCGATTCTGGTCAGGCTTTCGTCGTTGTCCACAATGGTGAGAAAAATAACAATGTTGTTTATAAAATAAATCGACAAATCAATTCATAAAATAAATAATAACTATTGTTAGTTTGTGTTTGTTTTTAATCCTTTACTTCCGGGTTATTTTTTAGGCATCGTAACGAATTACAAGGAAGTAAAGACTCTTCTTCAGCAACGTGGATACGTTTTTGAGAGTGAAACCGACACTGAAGTAATTGCAAAATTGGTTCATCATTTGTGGACGCAACATCCGACTTATTCGTTTCGCGAGCTCGTCGAGCAAGTGATTCAACAGCTGGTACGTCATCGAACGAGAGAGGATATTTATTTTTGAAAAACATTTGAGGAACATTTCATAATAATTGAATTTTGTTTTAGGAAGGTGCGTTCGCACTATGCTTTAAGAGTAAGCATTTCCCTTGCGAGTGTGTTGCCACGCGACGTGGTTCGCCTCTACTCGTTGGCATCAAGACGAAAACTCGATTGGTCACGGACCACGTGCCGATTCTATATGGAAAAGGTGAGTCGATTAGATCCGGAGATTTAAAAACCAGTCTGTCATGAAAAATCGCTCGAAGGCAAGCTAATGAAGAGCAACGAAGGGGTGAGAAGGAAAAATAGAAAGCAGCAAGGAGTCTATGACGGAGCGAGAGATATCGAAGATCTTCGATTTCGTTCGAATAGAATGATAAATTACGTTTTACATCCAGGAAATCTTCGGCGAAAGGAACGCTTTGGCAAAAACCGAATATTTACTAAAAATCACTGAACCAATACTCGCTAGACTATATTAATTTTCTCATTCGGCAGATCGTGAAATATCTTCGCATCAAAACGAATTAAAAAGTCGTGAAACTAAACTGGTTATTTTCAGGGAGGGAAGCACGTTAACTAAAAACAATCGGTTTTCGATTGATGGCGATTGTCAGTAAAATATTAACTATACAACTAACACAATGCATGCTTTTCGAAGCACGATACTAAAAAATTCTTTCGTCTGTTTTACTGCACGTATTACTCGTTACTCGGACTAGTAAAACAGATAAATCCCTGAATAAACAGTCCACAAAAAAATATCGGTTAGTATCCATGTCACGTGAAGATATGTAATGTATACATGAAAGAATTTGTTTGTTACTTCAATTGCTAATGATAGTTTGTAATTCGTAATTCGTGAAACTATTTTATAGCAAGAGAATATTAATTTCTTAGTCGAGAGCACGGTAAAAAAGAATTATAGTAACAAAGTAAGTAACCAAAAAGACAAATTTTCTCTTTCTATAAAATAATTCAGAGTTACAAATTTCCTATTGTCATTCTCAAATATTGTTAGTAACGAGTAGATTTTTCGAGTGATACACAACAAGACCACGACCCATCAATTTCATTATCGTAGAATTTCATATTGATTGCTTGTAGAAATTGTTTCATAAGAGGCACGCAGCTCCAACAGCTTGTAAAACGTTTGAAAATTTATCTCTTAGCACAGTGAGTCCTTTTACGTTTTTTATTTCCATGCAATTGTATTCTCTCCAATAACAACAATCACGTTGCGCAACATAAAAATGCTGTATCAACATTTTGTAAAGAAAATCAAGCGAAATCAATTATTGTCATCGAGAGATTTAAATAACAGAACGAAAAATGAGTAATAACGAAGATGTCTCGGGTGAACCGAGTGTGAAATATTCCCCTGCGTGAGATGTGGATACTACACGAGTGTTTCTTTTGCATGAACGCCCTCACCGGCTCGTTATACGACTGTATCCTGCCTGAATCAGACGACCTACCGCACGCGATCAAAGGTATTCACACTATTAATAAAACTCACATTGACTCGATTTTGGATCGCTTTTTTCCTCACGTTTCTATTCTTCACGAACAGAGGAAAATTGAACGACTGTTCGTTCGATTTCTCATCGAACAATGATCCAACATTGAGACGTCTCATGCTCGCTTGAGTCTAATTGTAAGAACGTGAATGTGATAGTTGAGCCTTGTCTCGATAACTCATTTGTGCCAATTTTTGTTTACTTTTTTATCGAGGTACTTTGTTTTTTTTCTTCTAAATTTTACATTTAACACAATAATCACTGTATTTGTGTGTGTTCGATCACGCGTGTGTGTATTTTAATCGCCACTTTCGTTCGTTGCGCCAAATTTATGTTGTACGCAATCGTTTCATAAAGAATTCGGTACTTGTGCAAAAATTAAAAATACAGAAATGTAAAAAAAAAACAAATAAATTTGTATTCATCGTCAAAGTTTTTGATTGAACATTTGTATATCATTGACTGTATTTTGATTTTTTTCACAAGACTCCAAACTATGAAACATTGCACATGTCGCTCAAGTCTTGTTATTTTTTAATTTTCATGTCGTTACGCTTTTATCATTATTTTTCTATGTTTTATTTAGCACAAGCATGTTTCGTTAATGAATTATTGTTTTATTTTTTCGTCTCTCTGTCCTCGTCCATTGTGAAAAATCAGCCGAGAGCGAAGCATCGACACCAGGTATTGAATTTAAATTTGTTTGTAAAAACAAAAAAGAGGACGAAGGTACTTTCCAGGAAAGCTTTGGCATGTTTAACGTTATCGCTTTGTTCGTAGCCACGTTACTGCGTTTTGTCATTATCGAACTTTATGTGGGCGCACGCTGAACTAAATATAAAAAGATGCCACGTGCAGGGGAATGAGAGGCAATGAAAACAAGGAGTGAACATACACAACAAAAAGTGAATAACGTTTCTGCTTTACTAATAAATATTATGAACGTGCAAACGATACATGACAAATTTAATATTCTTTATATTATATAAGTATTAATTATACAAACAATAATGAATGACTTACAATTTAAGTAAAAAATAAAAAATTCATTTCTATTATTTGTACATAAATACACGGATTAATGCAAAGAGACATGGAGTAATTTAAGAAATGATTACATCAGGAGACTTCGATAACTCCAGGATTATTGGACTAATACGTGTATCATTAATAATTGACCTAATAACATTTCAGACTCGGCTAAGGTGGTCAACGATTGAACGACGAATGATATTTTATTGATACGTGCATGTAGTGTAAATAGTTGAGGTGGCTGAGATGCCTACTGTATTCGTATTATTTCGGGGCTTTGGTAGAGGGAAATGCAACACTGGAAAAGAAAAGATCCGGTGAGAAATGATGGGACCAGACCAGCGTCTCTTCATTTCATACCGGATGTACATTTAATTTAAAAAAAGCCAGTTGTCACGTTCAGTTTTTTCGTTTTGTTTGTCTACAATTTTTTGAAATTTCATATGTTTAGAACGTGATGGCGGTGTAAAAAGCTAATTCTTAACTACAGATAGCACTCAGCAGTGTACTTGCTATTTCCGACACTTAACTCGCGTTATCAGTCTCATTCTTGATCTTCTCTGTAATATCGTATGGATTTTTTTGCGATCAGACCATCGTCCCCACGGACGTGGCGCGGATGTTCCTCTGATACCGAGAAGCGATAGCACAGCCGAGTTCCAGCCGCTCGTTGCGAAGGAAGTAGAATACTTCTTCGCATCCGATGCCAGTGCTGTTATAGAGCACACCGATCGTGTGATTTTCCTGGAGGTAAGCATATCATTCTTAACCCTCTATGGGCCAAATTTTTCTTTTAAGTTATCTGTTCTGGCTTTTTCCATGAGACAAATTATTTGGTAAAGTATCGATACTTAAAATGTAACCTGAAAGTTACACGGGCCCATAGAGGGTTCAAATCTTAAATGAGTTATGTTTATATTCAATTATTTATTTACAAATATGTTGGTTTTGTTAATGAAATTTTCAGGATGACGATGTTGCTGCTGTGAAAGACGGTACTCTTAGTATTCACCGACTTCGTCGTTGCACGGATGATCCTCACGGTCGTGAGATAACTACTCTCAAGATGGAGATACAGCAAATAATGAAGGGAAATTACGAGTACTTTATGCAGAAGGAAATTTTTGAACAGCCCGAGTCGGTTGTCAACACGATGAGAGGACGACTTAATTTCCAGAACAATTCTGTGACGCTCGGTGGCATTACTGTAAGACAGAGAGAGAGAGAGAGAGTCCTTTTCATAGATAATTTCCATTTACAAGGACAATGAACGGAGTTTATTTTTTCTATCAGGATTACATTCCTGAGATCAAGAGATGCAGACGTCTGATGCTAATTGGATGTGGAACGAGTTATCATTCAGCCGTTGCGACGAGACAACTTCTAGAAGAGTTGACGGAACTTCCGGTCATGGTAGAATTGGCCTCTGACTTCCTCGACCGAAACACTCCAGTTTTCAGAGACGACGTTTGCTTCTTCATCTCACAATCCGGTAGAAGATTTAGTCTTGTTAGGTTTATGTTTGTATTTGATAAATCGAATAATTGGTTGTGTGTAATGAAGTGTGTAACAAAAATTGTATTACTTGAATTTTGTTGAAATCTTGTAGGTGAGACCGCTGATACGCTGATGGCACTTCGTTACTGCAAGAGTCGCGGTGCTCTTATCGTCGGAATAACGAATACCGTCGGTAGTAGCATCTGTCGCGAATCCCATTGCGGTGTTCACATCAACGCTGGACCGGAAATCGGTGTAGCAAGTACTAAAGCGTACACGTCGCAATTTATTTCACTCGTCATGTTTGCTCTTGTTATGAGCGAGGACAGAATATCTCTCGGTACAAGAAGAATGGAGGTAATACAATTTTGTCTTTAGTACCAGTACCACAAGCTTTACCATATTATCTTTATAATTTCGTATTCTTGTACTTCAGATCATCGAAGCTCTGAAAAATCTCGATAGTCAAATCCGGGAAGTCCTAAAACTCGATAACAAGGTCAAGGAGCTTGCAAAGTCACTCTATCAGCACAAGTCTCTTTTGATAATGGGCAGAGGATACAATTTTGCCACTTGCATGGAAGGAGCATTGGTAAGTATCTCATCATACTTTATCATGGTTTTCAGTCATTTCTTCATCATGTTTCATAATAGTAAGGATTATTTCTTCGCATTTTGCAGAAAGTCAAAGAATTGACCTACATGCACAGTGAGGGCATAATGGCTGGTGAGCTCAAGCACGGACCTCTTGCTCTAGTTGATGATTCCATGCCGGTTATAATGATCGTGATGAGAGATCCGGTTTATATCGTGAGTGGCGATACTTCTTTTTTTTTAGATTTTTAATCGTACAAAGTGGAGACTGAAATTTACTTTGATTTCCTGTTCTCTTCCTTCTTCTTTAGAAATGCATGAACGCGTTGCAACAAGTGAATGCTCGTGAAGGCCGACCGATTGTAATCTGCGAAGACGGCGACGAGGAGACTAAATCACTCGCGGCTCGTTGTCTCGAAGTTCCAAAAACTGTCGACTGTCTTCAAGGCGTTCTCACTGTCATTCCCATGCAGCTTCTCTCTTTCCACATTGCGGTTCTTCGTGGCTGCAATGTTGATTGTCCGAGAAACCTTGCGAAATCGGTGACCACGGAGTAAAGAAGACAATTCTCCAGACTTTAATTCCAGATGAAAGAATCGAGAGGGTGAAAATTTGTATAGTATATTTTTCGATCAGACCGAGTCATTGAAACTTGTCGAATGAATTTCAAGAGAAAGATGATTGTTTTACGGCTGCGTTTGTAACTTTTAAGAGAAATTATGGCCTTGTTAACTTGAAAAATGATATCATCATCATTTTCCTTATTTTCCATCAGATTACAAAATATTCTTGTAATATCTATAACGAGACTCGCACACGTATCTTTGCATTTTTTTCGTGCTCTCAAAGCGTAAAAAACATTGTATTAGTAACGTTGTTATTATTTCAACGTAAAATCAGTGAATTTAGCGTAAATCGACGCAAGAAGCATACCCCTATCTATGTTATGAGAAAACAAAAAATCTTTTTCGTTCTGTAACTAATATTAAGATTCCTATTTTTCAATGCTTCGGTGGCGGACGACACAACTGCCGTTTTATTCCTTTGTATTAATGACTTATTCCAGTTTTCATTAAGAAGAGAATAGAGAGGTTTAGCTATAAGGTATACATAGAGTTTAGATATATATCGTTTATATGACGAAAAAAAAAGAAAACGATTGGATCTCAGGTACGGTGAGGACGAGAGACGATAAATGTGTACAGTATAAAGAGTGAAGTAAACTGTCTTTACCAATCGTACATACGATTTGATGAGTTTGTAACGAAGAATTGTGTTTTCTAGTGAGATGTAATTGAATCGATGATAAAAAGTTGAAAATATATCTAAAGTATAGTGCAGCATGATATTTGTATCAGGCAATTATATACCTTGATAAATGATTTTAAACAATTACTCGTAAGTCCTTTATGTACGAGTCCTTTATGTATAAATATTCCATTCAAATTTATCGCAAGCAAGTAGTACGATGCCATTTTGATGTGTCTTTTAGTGATACGAATCGAGAATTTGTCGTCCATAATGTAAATAGTAGGCGTTTTTCTCCCACCCTCGTCCAATTCGTGTTTGACTAACGTAGTGAGAAGTTCGAACGCGATCCAACAGGCGAGTGTTGAACAGTGCCCTGTGCCATAGTGATCGAGGTGGTTCGTCGTTCGATAAAACTATATTGCAGTAGAAATGGTACGTTCTACTTATATATTGACTGTAGTTCCTGCGTTTATGTTTCATCGATAAAACTATCTAGGAAAAGATTGTCCGTGGATCGCCTTCGTTTGTTCGATAGATCTGATCAACACGAGTGAATTAATTCGCCAATACGAATAACTCGAACGAGTATCGTTCTCGTACATCGTAATGTCAATTTTGTGTCGTTGGCTGGTTTGATACCGCAAGAGCCCACCGTTCTCTTTCCATCGTTAGCTGTAGCGACATGTTAATAACTTGGCGTATGTAAACAAAGTACAGCATATACAATGTCTCTTGTCGATCAATTGAGCGTGTCATTTCCTGATAGTTACAACGGTACGTGTGTTGTATTGTTTGTAAGAGGTAGGCGGTATCGATAGGGGCGCGTGCGTCGCTGAAAAAGTCCGAGGGTGGACGGGTGTAGTGCGCGTGCGGGTAAAAAATACTTCGCGACATCGCCGCAAGCGAGGGGGTGGCGCTCGCGCTGTGCGGTATTAGGAACTAGAGAGAAATAGAGCGATCGAGGTAGAGACAGAGGTGGTGGTTAAGCGGCGTTATCAGCGACGAACGGACCGTCGAGAGAGTATCCCCAGGATCGACCTTGTGTATATAAAACGGAGGTGACGGTCTGGCCCTGGTATACACGCGTGTCCGTATACCAGTTCGTCCAGAGACGCGTACGAGGAAGCGAGCGAATTATCACGCACTTACGGTGGATAAAACGCGTATCTACAACGAACAAATTTCATAGTACGAAGCGAGCGGAGGACGAAAAAGTAACCAAGTCGCTGAACGCGCGGGCGACACCGGTGGTCGCGGAGTTCTCCGTGGATCGTATCGTCTAGTACGTGCAGCGTTATTTACCTTTTATCATTGTTATTATTTCGCGTTAACCCTAACAAAAATAAAGCCGTGATTGTCGCGTGTAAAAAAAACAGTATAAAGCATCGAGTAAAACGCGAAGATAAATCAAAGAAATGTCGATATACGTTTTTATGGTTATAACATAACGTTACGATCAGAGAGGGAGATAGAAAAAAAAGAGGTTGGTTATAAGAGGAAGCCGCGTCGTGTGTCTCGCGTCTAAATTTAAACGGTAAGAGAGGAATATAGGAGAAGCGAGAAAGAAAGAGAGAGAGAGAGAGAGAGAGAGAGAGAGAGGGAGAGAGAGAGGGTGAGAGAAAGAGCGAGAGAGCCAAGAGGCAAAAGGGATATATCCCCTCGGGTTATTCGGCGTAGGTTGGCTGCGCGGTCGACCGCGGCGCTCCCTCGAGGTGATAGCAGCAGCAGTAGCAGCAGAAGAGCGCTAGTTGGCATATATAAAGTACAGCGTATATACGCGTACTACACATATATAGGTGAAAATACCGAAGACGGACGAACGTACGAAACGATGCGAACCGAACGCGAACAGCGACGTGAGGGTGGGGAAGTCGTCAGACGATAGACGGGTGGGAGAGGGGATAGCGTTCGCCGC
Organism: Tryphoninae sp. B BG-2022a; assembly: GCA_030523005.1. Lineage (NCBI taxonomy): Eukaryota > Metazoa > Arthropoda > Insecta > Hymenoptera > Ichneumonidae > Tryphoninae sp. B BG-2022a. The sequence continues at coordinate 10,740 of JAPYZU010003262.1, forward strand.
GCCGCGGCCGGTCGGGGGGTTAGGTGAGGAACTACGGTAGTCAGTTGACGGTCTGCCGGCGAGCGGAGCGGACGCGCGTTTTTAGTGTTGATTGAGAGAGTCGTATTTTCTTCGCCGCGCTGCCGCTGCCAGTCCGCTCCCGCCCTATCCCGATCCCGTGTCCTAGTCACACGTTGCCGCAAAATATTCGCACTGGCACACATCGGTGTCTGTGATTTACCCGAGGAGTGGTAAAACGGCACGGTACGGGCGAGCGCGCGGACTTTAAGCCGCCACACACATCCCACCCCGTTCTTCCTCCCTCCCTTTACCCTCGCAACTTATCCCCGCCCTCCATTCGACAGCGAGAGAGTGCGAGGTACTCGCGCGTCTCCCCTCTCTATCCGTGTCGCGTCGACGCTCTCTCTTATTGATCGTATTTGACCCGCTAACTGGCTCTCTGTCTCTGTCTCTCTCTCTCTTTCTCTCTCTCTCTCTCTCTCTCTCTCTCTCTCTCTCTCTCTCTCTCTCTCTCTCCCTCTCTCTCTTCATCGCAAGTCCTCCTGCCCCGTGTTCGCCCCTCTCGTGTTCACCGTGTGTACCTCGACCACGACGGTCAACACCACCACACAACGTTTTACCACCACCACGACGCGTCTTCTTCTTCTTCCCCAGGCGTTTTTTCCCCCCCTCGACTAGTGTGAAAAATAATAATAATTATTATTATAATCGACGTTATAAACAGAGTGATATATATATATATATATATATATATATATATATATATGTATAAAACGTGAACAAAAAGAAAAACTAACGAAAGAAAAAGGACGTTGAAGAGATACAGCAGCGTGAGCGGAGTGAAGAGGTGGAGAGAGAGAGAAAGAGAAAACGAGAGGACAGTACTGGTAGTGTCGTCGGTATGGCTGCCCCAGCAGCTTGCACGCGGTTCAGTGACAACTACGATGTCAAGGAGGAACTCGGAAAGTAAGTAAACAAAACACATGAAACATGCATACATACGTAGTACGAAGTACATACGTTATACCTGTCATAATACAAAAGTCGATTTGATTGAGATAGTGAGGTAAATGTTGACAATAATAGACGCGAGTGTTTTCTTGTTGCGCTCTTGGTACATCGAGGATCCGAGACGCGCGATAATTATGTATTACGATGCGGAATGTCATTGAGGTGGACGATAATGGTGGCTTACTAGCGACTCGTCTAAGTCCCAATGAAACACACAATATCGCAACAGTGCTGTTCGCATTAAAACGCGTATAGACGGATGTGCGTACGATAACGTGTCTTTGTACTTATATACATACATACATATATAAACACAAAGACACGTTATATATATATATATATACATATATATATATATATATATACTTATGCATGTATTATATATAATAGCTATATTGTGTGTTTATATATATATAGCAATTTAGCTGTATATATATAAATATATAGCAATATAGCTGTATATATAAAAATATATATAGTAATATTGCTATATATATATATATATA